>JALIZH010001684.1:0-19810 GCA_030522465.1 Rhipicephalus appendiculatus | reverse complement strand
TATCCCATTAACATGATATTAATGTTGAGAGAAACACACTACAAACAAGAAAAACAAGAAATAACACAAGAATAAGAAAGGGGAAAAAAAATGCCCCCACCTCCCCGAAGGGAATCGTGAGGAAATGCGAATGCATTTCGCGCGTGCTTCACTCCAATTATATATGGTGGTTGTGGTTCGAAGAAGGAAAAGGCGCCTAATTTCTGCAGCCCGGTCGGGAGCACTGCGCAGAGCCTTTTTTTTTTCTTTTTCTTGTTTTTTTAATTTTTTTTTATTTATTTTTTTTAATTTTTTTTCATATATAGCTCCGCCGAGCTCCGCCGCAGTCCGCTTTTAGTTAACGCGCACGCTGCGAATTTTTATTGTTCAACAACGCACAGGGGGAAACCTCCCACCAGCACCACCTTGGAGGTCAAGATTCATTGCCATATATACGGGGTGGCCAGTGAACGGTTGTGCAGCGCGAGCAGTCGGTTTTTTCAACCAAGAAACTCGCTAGCAGACGCTGCCTGTGTCGGCGTCGCGAGGCGAGAGAGGGAGAGGGGGGGAGCGTAGGAGAGGAGAGAGAGAGGGGGGGGCGCGCATGCGCAGTGGGAGTGTGGAACGCTGCGGGCAGAGATGCCTAGAGAAGAGAGGGGGGAGCGTAGGAGAGGAGAAGAGAGGTGGGACGCGCATGCGCAGTGGGAGTGTGGACGGCGCGGGCAGGGATGCCTAGAGGAGAGAGGGGGGGAGCGTAGCAGGGGAGAGAGGAGGGGAGGCGCATGCGCAGTGAGGGTGTGGTTGCCGTGGGGAGGGATGCCTAGAGGAGGGAGAGAGGAGGTTTTTTATTATTTTTTTTTTGAAAGGGTTTGCGCATGCGCAGTAAGGGTGGTCACGCCGCACACCACCACCACCGGATTAAGCTTCGCCATAAGATGCTTCACATCTAACACCTGCCGGCGCGCACACCTCCTCAACCTATCCTCCTGCTCCTCCTCCGCGGACAACGCCAACGCCAACGCCGGATGCCTGACATAGCCCGACTATGAAATGCATTCGCATTTAAAAATAATCAGAAGTACATGTGTACACTCGCGAGCACTATCAGAGGGAACACCGAAGTCATGTTTAATCAACGATTACTCATGATTTCAGCAGTATATGTGTGTGTGTGTGTGTGTGTGTGTGTGTGTGTGTGTGTGTGTGTGTGTGTGTGTGTGTGTGTGTGTGTGTGTGTGTGTGTGTGTGTGTGTGTGTGTGTGTGTGTGTGTGTGTGTGTGCGTGCGCGTGTGTGTGTGTGTGTGTGTGTGTGTGTGTGTGTGTGTGCGTGTGTGTGTGTGTATACAGCCGTCAGCAAGCTTAACACGAACGCTCCGCAGCGTGTCCTGAAACAGTTTCATTGACGCTAGAGCCGCGTAGATTTGGGCGCTGTTGCCGAGATGTTACCCATGCATGCCGACATAATATCCGAGAATACCGAGGTATTATCTCCTCAAAAGCGCCCAGCGCTTCGCGGCTGGCATCAGTCAAACTAGTCCAGGTCACGCGTCGGAGCGTTCGTGTTAAGCTTGCTGACGACTGTACGTAAATAACGGATGATATTAACCCCATTTACGCTGGACTTCACGTATTATATGCAAGGAAGGGAGGATGACACTTTCTTGAAAGCGTCTTTACTTAACGTTTTCAGCTGGTGGACGAAGGCTGGACAACGAGCTGAAAACTTTCAGTAAAGACGTCGTTTTCAAGAAAGTTTCGTCATCCCTTCCTTGCATTACATAATCTACCGGCGGTTCACCGGCATTTTAACTGGAGCCTTGACGAAGGAAGGACCCCCTGCCCGTACTTGTTCACACATAAATATTTATTTCACTGTCGAAGACAACGCCTCCGTTGTACCACAACCAGTTACATATATATCAGAACAGCTTCAAGAAAAACGACAAAGACAAAAGAGCCTACATATATAACCAGATCCGACCTCCTCATTGCGAAACACTAAGCATTCAAGGTTCCGGCGACGGCAGGTGCTGATCTGCGCGGAATGTAGTCCCTACGCTCACGTCCGGAAGGTGACAGCTGGTCACACCGTGGGAAAAAGACCCCACGATTACACGGATGCTGGGATAGAAGAAAAACATCGCGGTTGGGCCTGCTCGAATCGCGAAATGTTTTAGTACGTAGAATAGAAATATTTCAGACATACGTGGCTTTAAAAGTTGCGTTTGAGTATTAAACATCTCTCTGCTTCTAAATCTGGGGGAAGCGGCTGCAAAAGTGTCAGACCCGTTATACGTTTTTTAGCAGGCGTAAATCAATCATAAAATATTTCTACAATGTCGGCATGCTCGTTATTGAGTGGGAAATGAATGGACGTAGGACATTTTCAATGGAATGCTTTTACCGCTGTATGTGTGCGTGTTGCGGTACGTGTCACCCTCCAGTGCCTTCTTAGATGCGCTACCCCGTGGTATTTGTCATGACGCACCAACGTGCAACCAAAGTCGGTTCCCGATATATATAGTCAAAGTGGGACATTTAGGCAGCGTGTAATTTTATACGCACTCTATAACGGGAAGTGTAGTGGGGTTTCAGAGATCTTTGGATTCACTGAAAACACAATTGTCAGTGTTCGAAAGTAATGTTCTGTACAACAAAACATATATTAGAACGGCGGAATTTAAAATAGAAGAGCCAATTACAAAAAATAAAAACTCCATTATGAAGCCGTTATGGACTTGAAGTGAGGAGTGACACACCCTTTGAGCCCATACTTCCAACATTGGCATGGGGTTGGCCAACAGTTGGTTATATTTGGCGGCTGTCGGCTAACGGTCGGGAACAATGCGTTAGCTTTGGATACTGTCGGCTTAACGTTAGCTACTGCTGGCTAATGCGGGCAAGTGCCACCGGCTACCACCGGCGTTAGCAGCAGTCGGTCAAACCCAAGAAAATATTTCAGCACCGCCCCCAGCCATCGCTCTCTCTCCCACAGAAAATTTTCACAACTGCGTCATCCAATAGCACTTATTTATTTTTGTGACGCCAGCACAGCTCCAGTGTTTCAAATAGTTCACTTTTTCATACATACACACGTTTATGTCACTCATTATAGGTGGGAAACTTGAACGTCCGCGGGAATTTCTTCAGGTATTCTCGCATTGCTGCTCAGCCAAACGTAGTGTTTTAGGTATAGTAACGACGGCCCTTGAACTCTTAATATGCGTAGTAGTTACATTAACCGAGAAAAAAGCACTTACGGTTTATGCGGAAAGCAGCTAGCATTACTTTCACGGGTGCAGGACGTGCGCGATGTGGTTGTGTTGGTGGAGCGTAAATTTAGATTAAAAAAATCCAATGCCCTTAAAAGATAACGGAGAAAAGAAACCGATCGCAATATCCCGTTTTCTAACCAAATTTATTGATTGACTGGGAAATGAAGAATAAAAGATAGAAAGAGAGAGAACGAATTAAACTTGCGCTGTTACCGTTATAGCGCATTACAAAGCATGACATTTTCCCTCCGGCAACTTCATCGAAATTCCTTTTCCTTGACAGCTAGGCCAATCCGATTCGCAGAACTTTCTGGATTCGAGCGTGCCCGAGTGTTCAATTAAGCACACCGGGTGAGCATGACTTGTCACCATGCTCTATTCACAATTGCGCTAATAAATATAGGAGGCGCAAAGGAACGAGGACAAGAAATGACCCGAATGGCACCAGTCCTGTCGTTTCTTGTCCTCGTTCTTTTGTGTCTCCTATATTTATTAGACCATGCACCAACTAGGCCAAGAACGCGTTCTAGTCAATCACAATTACACACTCGATCAGTCTTCGATGTACTTGAAGTTACGCAACACGTGCTTTCGTTTGTCCACAATGTAACAGCGAGCGTTAGAGGCTAAGTAAGGAATTATTCGGATGCCGGCCAGCTGCAGAGGCAGGCTTGTCAACCGGCGGGAGCTGCGGATGTGACGCCCGTACCCGCGAGCAGGTGCCTAATGAGTTAAGGCCACGAGACCCGCGGATCTGCAGCTGTCTCGAACATCCTTCTTTGGAACCATTATTGACGCTACGCACTTTATTTACTGCCGTTGACATACGTTGCTGCTTAGCCTGTGAAGCCATGTATGGCGACCACTGTGGCCCAGCCCTTACCGTGGTAGCCGAAACCGTTAAGTGTTTTACGTCCTTGATATTTTAGTATTTTCATTAAACACTGGAGTAGCGGTATTTCTTTTTTTTTTATGTGGGATTCCAAGTTGCAATGTTTTTTCTTCTTTCTTTCTTTTTTTTTTTTCAGTCATCAATGCTGTTTCTGAACATGCTTTCTTGTAAGACGGTTTACATCGAGGGGATGGCGATTCAAATAATATCGCTATTGCGATCTAAATTTCATTCGTCTGAACGCACATCACGACTTCCTAATATTATAGCATTCATGGTCAATTCCAAAAAAGGTTAGCCCACTACTGCTGTCGTTATGCAGCGAAAACTTGAAATACAGCTCATCCTTCACAGCTCATCTCACCCGCTGCAACCTCGACTGAATTCGACGAGAGTTTCTGGTTCGAAGGCTCCGGTGTGTGGAGAGCGACGACAGTGTACGTACACCATGGAAACGAAAGATGTCCCTTCTGGGCTGCCTCAAAATCGTGTCATTACTCCTTTAAGGCATTGTCTCCCTGAGCCATCCCATGTGCTCACTTTGTTTTGAAATATAAGCGCGAGACAAAAATTATATTTCACCATCGGCCTCCAGATTTGAGTCATTTTGCAGATCGGTATCAACATGTTGTTGGAATCCGGGCACCAAATCTCCTTCAGAAATGACCTGTATATGAGAAATGGGAAACCTTTCTTTCAAGTGGCAGCGTTTGCTGGCAAATTGTCAAAACGGCAAAGGCGGCAAAGCCTGGTGGCTATGATCATAAAACTTTTCAAGGAAAGCGCAAAAAATAATCCTTGACCCTGTTCGTTTTCATGGGTGACAACTTCAGAGTCTATGATAACTGGCCCTATAGAACACCACGCATCTGAAGGTCACTTTCCAAAAGCAACGGACTGGTGAGACGCAGCTTGCAGACTATAGCTTTCTTTTCGGGTTTTTTTTTTTTTTTTTCAAATTAACATGCGGTGATTGCTTAAGGAAGCGCCTCAGCATCGACGCATTCACGTTCTTGAGCACAAGCTGTTTGATACACCAACGACGGGTTGCACAAAAAGGTATTGTAGTAGTCGAATGTGAAAATGTAAGTCCACGTAATACGGCAAAAAATTTGAAGGACACTTTGTACATTTCAAAGCGTGTACGGCGAAAGCGTGCGGCCATTCGACTGACTATGCCATGTCTTTTTTCTTTTACACTCTCAGTGGGATAACACACAAACCGAATGTGTGCGTGTTTTCTTTTTCAATTTTTTACCGCGAATCGCAGCGAGACGCGAGACTAACCTTCCTCCGTTCGCATGCGTCCGTATTTTCTCGCGCTTTGCGCATCGCACGAACGCCATCCGCGTTCCAGCGCTTAAATTGACAGACACTTTGTAAATTCTAAAGTGTGTTCCGCGAACGCCTGTGTCCACTGAGACGGCGTCGGTCAGAATGATTCCAAACGCAGGGCACAGCGACGCTACGCAAGCAAAGCGCGAGCGCTGCAAGTCCGACGCGACCGGCGTCCGTTTGCGCACCCCGGCGGCCACCTGGCTCCGTGCCAGGGCTCGGACGGACGGACGGCACGGACAGAGGGACGGACACAGACGGACGGACGGATGGACGGACGCCGGACGGACGGACGCCGGACGGACGGACGCCGGACGGACGGACGGACGTGAGCATGAGACATTAAAGGCTTTCGCCTTAAAAAGAATGGCTACATTCGTCTACAAATCATTTTGCTCTTTATTGTACTCGTCGGAAGTAAAGGAAAGTTTATTGAACAAGTGTACACAAACACTGGAGGCACTTATAACTAAAAGTTCGAAATGGCGTCAGTAGAACTGATACAAACGCTAGACACAATTTTAAACGGACATCTGTAAAACACTGTGCGGTACTAAGAAACTATGGAAAAAGAAACATGTTACCTCTCGAGGAGCTCAAGAGAGAGAGAGAAAATACAAAAAAAGGAAAAAAAAATGGGGGGGGGGGGGGGGTTCGAGTAGCATAGCAAGTCGGATGACATGTTTCCCTGCTTAACTCAGTATGGCGCTGCGGGAAATTCTACTTTTTCCCCACGTAATACGAAAAATCGAGTGTGCCAGCGCCTTAAAAAGGCATCAACACCACTTACATCTAGGTCGTCAACTAGGTATCCAAAAATAATTTGATAAATTCGGTGTAAGACCGGGAATGCTGCTCGCTGTGGTTGTCGACGAGCTTCTGCTTGGCACCGACGTCTCCAGATCACGTACATTGCGGCTGCGAGTACCAATTGGACAAACAGGCCATTTTTACTCTGCGACAGTGATGTAGCCCTAACTCCAAAGGTGCGCCAAACAAGGTGCCACACACCCTTGGTAGCAACGCATTCAAATAACGCATGCTTAGTGGTCTCAGATTTCCCACAATTCGCTCACTTGAGGCTGAACTGATTGCTTTAATAAATACCAATTAATGTGCAAGACATACTTCTAATACCACTCTACAGAACCTTCATAAACGTAATAGCAACACTTACTGTTTTGGTTACTGTGTAGTACTAAAGGTTATTTTCTTCACTTTTTATCACGTTACATTGAGAAGCGTTCTGATCCCCTGCGTCTGACTTTTACCGTGTACTTTGCAATGTTCCCGGCGGAAAGCAGATAACTCACTCCTCGCTTGCCTACAAGGAACTGACGCCTCTGGTTTAAGGGGAGATGCGATTCGGGAAAAAAAAGTGGCGTTAATCTGTCGCCTAAGGCAGGGAAATTTTTCCTGTATATATAGGATTTTATTCTGATTTCAAATATTAAGTGGTTTTATAGTAAGTTGTACAGTTTTCGTTTTGTGTCACGACAATGTGTAAAATATAGTTCTTTTTGTAGACTCTTCTTTTGCCAGTAAATTTTTTATCGTTCTCAGTCATTATTGGCTCATATTGCTCCACATTATCTGTAGAATGCAAATAACTATAAAAAAAGCGCGTATAAGACATTTTAATGGACCAGAAAAATTCTAATGTGAGAAGCCTTAGAATGCTCAGACCATACTAATTGCTTATTTTAGATTCGTAATAATTATATGAGGTCATATCAAGTTTTAAAGTAGATACTTGCACTTTGCACATGCTAAGAAATATGTGGGCAAAATTTCATCCCGATCTGGCTATCAGAAGTACGAAAAACATGATGTAAAAACTCATGAAGTTGCCCAGAATTGTATCTTGAGAAAAACGTATTTTAAAGGTATAAGGGAAAGCTCATCTATGCGGAAAAGATTTGTCATTTAGGATGATTTACCCCATCATGAGAGCTTGGCAATCGTGGTTATTTTGAGCATGTGACTTTAGTGAACCCCTCATGCGAAATGCTATGGCAAGCAGCCAGGTGACAATTTCCCGGGGACTCTAGACAATCAGGACTTCTTAGATTTTTAGTGGCCACCTTGTGCTCTTTAAAAGCGACTTTGACCTACTTCGAGTTTAATTACAATCTTCAGTTTTTTTGTCGTGAAAGTAGAGAAACTAAACTTGTGAAAGCAAATAAAAACGAAAATATGAAACTTGGGTTTTTCGACTCGCATCTCCCCTTTAAAAAAATTGGCCGCGTATCTGCGTGCTTCGCCGCAAATGTCATCAAAAGACGATAGTCTTGTGCCGGCCGTACTCCTATGTTTTGTCTTGCCTCAGACAGCGCCTATACTCTACGTTGAATTGGCCGCATCTGGCTGGCATTGATAAAAAAATTACACCATCTCCCGCTAAAGGGAACCACGTGTAGATGTGAAGCAGCGGGCGCTAACGCTTACACTGCGGCGGCGTTGACGCTGGCGCTCATCGCAGCGTTGCGCAGGAGAGAAAACTGGGGAGGCGCAAAGCAGGCAGTGATGGAGCAGTGTTTCCTACTGGAACATGCCAATCACTGCTAATGGGCAATGAGAGACAGAAGACTCCTACTGGACACAGAGATCCGCACTCCGCTTTTAGTTAACGCGCACGCTGCGAATTTTTATTGTTCAACAACGCACAGGAGAAATCTCCCACCGGCACCACCTTGGAGGTCAAGATCCATTGCCGTATATACGGGGTGGACAGTGAACGGTTGTGCTGCGCGAGCAGTCGGTTTTTTCAACCAAGAAACTCGCTAGCAGACGCTGCCTGCGTCGGCGTCGCGAGGCGAGAGAGGTGGGAGCGTAGGAGAGGAGAGAGAGGGGGTGACACGCATGCGCAGTGGGAGTGTGAACGCCGTGGGCAGGGATGCGTAGAGGAGAGAGGGGGGGAGCGTAGGAGAGGAGAGAGAGGGGGGACGCGCATGCGCAGTGGGAGTGTAGACGCCACGGGCAGGGATGCCTGGAGGAGAGAGGGGGGGGAGTGTAAGAGGGGGAGAGAGGGGGGAGGCGCATGCGCAGTGAGGGGAGTGGTAGCCGCGGGGAGGGATGCCTAGAGGAGAGAGAGGGGGGGGGAGGAGGTTTTTTATTTTTATTTTTTTAAAGGGTTTGCGCATGCGCGGTAAGGGTGGGCACGCGGCACACCACCACCACCACCACCACCGGATTAAGCTTCGCCATAAGATGCTTCACATCTAATAGAGGCGGCGCTGCGCGAGATATGGACGTCATCGGAAAACATGAGCATGTGCTGAACCAAGGGTCACTGCCAGCGGCTGGACTTTATCGTCGGCAAAGCGCATTTTCGTGCGCAGCGTCGCAGTTCATGCACAGCTTCGCATTTTCAGCACAGCCGAAAAGACACTATGGTCTTTAGAATTACGTATCTGTGTATTTTCTAATAAAAGAACACACGCCCTGATACTTACATATTAATGTTGGGCCCCAGGTATGCGTAGTATTTGCTTTTTGATCGAATATGTTCCAAAGTATGAAAGCAAATACCAGTTCAAGATGGCTGGGCGTTCAGAAATTAGTTAAACTTTGGCCCTGTAGCTAGCTGAATCGGGTCACGGACAGACAGACAGACAGATAGACAGACCGACCAAATTTATGCGTTTAAGTATCCCAAGAAAGACTATCGTCTTTAAAAAGCGGTTTTGCTCTATGTGTAAGCGAAAATATACAGGCGCTCTTGCCCTATCGGGAAAATAGGGGCAAGCAAAGCTTGCCGTGCGCGTGTCTCACGTAGCACTTTTAAGGCTAAAGTCATTTAATGTCTCCTACTTGCGGCGACCGTCCGACCGTCCATGCCCTGGAACGGTGCCAGCTGTGGCCACTCCTCATTACACTCTCACAGCAATCACGTCATGGCACAGGGGCGCATAGCCAGTTGCGCGCCACAGCTGTGGCCTCTCCCCCTTACACTCTCTCAGCTATTACGTGATTGCTGAGAGAGTGTAAAAAAGAAGACATGGCATAGTCAGTCGAATGGCCACAGGCTTTCGCCGAACACACTTTGGAGTTTACAGAGTCCTTCAATTTTCTTTTAAATGCGAAGCATTTCTTAGCGAACTTCGGCGACTTTGAGCGTATCTATCTATCTATCTATCTATCTATCTATCTATCTATCTATCTATCTAGCCGCCTACGACTTTGCGCTCTCCTGGCCGTATCGTTAATGGGATTTATACCAAACTTGGTATGGCATAACATGACTGTATGACGAACATGAATGACTGGTCATATCATGAAAATCATGAATAACTTGTCATGTAAAGTATGATTTACCCGCCATGACCATAGTGCTCCTGAGGCCGTTTTCTTAACTTGATATATCCAAAAATTGGTACGATGAGACAGTTCTGCATGACCAACATAAATGACGGGTGGTAATTGAAAATCATGACCTGCATGTCATGTACAACATGATTTACATGCGAGGCTCATGGCACGCTGACGGCCGTTTCGCTAGTTTGCTGTACACCAAATTTGGTATTGCGTTACGTGACTGTATGACGAACAGAAATGCCAGGTGGTCATATGGAAATCATGACATGTCATGTGCAACATGACTTGCATGCCACGCTCATGGCAGGCTCGCGGCCGTTTCGCTAGTTTGATGTACACCGAATTTGGTATTGGGTGGCATGACTGTATGGCGAGCATAAATGACAAGTGGTAATATGGAAATCATGACATGTCATGTGCAACATGACTTGCATGCCACGCTCATGACACTCTCGTGTCCGTTTCGCTAGCTTGATATACACCAAATTTTTAAGGTGAAAGCCTTTAACGTCTCATGCTCATGTCCGTCCGTCCGTCCGTCCGTCCGTCCGTCCCTCCAGCAGTGCCTTGGAACGGTGTCAGGTGGGCGCCGGGGCGCGCAAACGGACGCCGGTCGCATTGGACTCAACAGCGCTCGCGCTTTGCTTTCGTAGCGTCGCTTTGCCCGGCGTCTCTAATTATGCAGGGGGAGACGCGTGCATCACGTTCCATTCTTACTGACCCTGTCTCAGTGGGCACAAGCGTTCGAGGAACATACTGTGGAACTGACAAAGTGTCCGTCAATTTGAACTCTGGAACGCGGATGACGCCTGCACGATACGCAAAGCGCGAGAATACGAACGCATGCGAAACGGAGGCAGATTGGTCTCGCGTCTCGCTGCGATTCGAGGTAACAAACTAGGCGAATATAAGTGGCAGGTTGGAACATGAAAATCTTGGCATGCATGTCATCTACAATGCCATTTACATGCCACGCTCATGGTGCGCTTGCGTGCAGTTCGCTAGCTTGACATACACCAAAATTTGTATTTCGCGACGTGACTGTATGATGAACACAAATGACAGGTCCTAACATGTGAATAATGACATGCATATTATGTACAGCATGATATGCTTCTTGCTGGCTGCTTCGGATTACATCGATTCCACAGTGAGTGGGATCTGCCAGTTTTTCTTTTATTGCATTGTGCAATGCTTCCTCATACCTGTTTCCTTTCTCTAACCCCCCGTATTCAGAAACGCTCCTTGACTTGAACTTGACTTGTAACCACCTTCAATGCAGCACAAACTCTTTTCGAACGCGCTGTCCTTAGGCGGTGCCAAGGCAGCACAAACGCGTTTGAAACGCGCTGTCTTGAGGCAGTGGCAAGTCAAGTTCAAGTCAAGGAGCGTTTCTGAATACTGGGGTAAGCCTCGAATCAGACCGTCTTCCACGTGCTTAGCAGCGCAACAGTTCAGTTGCTACAGGCAGGAAGGACGGTCATGTCTTCATATCCAGCCACCAATGAAAAGTGTGCAAAGTGAACTGATCAGTCATCTCGATAAAAGATCAAATTACCATATCAGAAACAGCTGATCGCCGACGAGCCCGCGATCAAGAGTGCATCAGTTATTGGAAAACGGCATATACAAATACGCATGTGGCCAGCGCACCTTCGAGGGCCTCATTTCTCTACGCTAACCAACCCCGAGCATTGACGCGTGACGCCCAAAGCTGTGAGTGTGATGGCGAAATCGTCGCCTAAGTAAACCACCTTTGCGCTATATGTAAGTCAAAGGCTGTTAACAGTCTCGTGGCATTAGCAAGTTTTAGTACTGCGTAGATAGTGCCCGTGACGGCGTTGCGCGCACGCAAGAAGCGGGGCGTTTCGCATAGTGCGCATGAACAGAAACTTGGCGCCCGTGCTCTACGCGGGACGCAGCGTTCTTGTTCTTATGTACGCCACGCCTTTACGGGCGCAACGTATAGCACAGCACACTGCGTATCAACGACCTGCCAACGAACACCACCCAAGTCGTCGGGGCAAGTCACTGTCGAAGGGCGAACTCGGAACTACGACAGCTGGTGCGTCGTGACCTTAGCCTGTTTTGCAGTTCAATGCCACCGCCGCGTTGGCGCGTCTCTGGCAGGTGCGACCAGACAGCGGAACGCGAACCCAACTTTCGATAGCTTTACTTTTCTCCGTTTCAATGCATTGGAAGCGCATGTTTCCCTTTCTTCGTGTTGGTTTCTTGCGCTTACGCGGCGATCGCCCCTTTTTTCGTCTTCTTCCGCATCAGCTCGACGTGGGAAATCAACCCGCAAGGGGGGACATTCAATGCCGCTCCCGGGAGCCACCCCACTATATATATATATATATATATATATATATATATATATATATATATATATATATATATATATATATATATATATATATATATAATCTAAGACAGTAGAAGGTAGCATACCGTCTGGAAACTCCGTGTTACCGCTTTCCCCTCAGCGCAAGTGTGATGTTTCCTTTCGCAACGCGTGAGGGGGGGCTCGTCGACATGCCTTTCCATGCCAGCGTTCTTACTCTTCAACTTTATTTTTCAAGGTGGAAACGTATGGTATATAGGAATCATATTATTTGTAGCCATATTAATTTTAACGGTTATTTGAAGATCTACTCAAACCAAAATCTAAATTGAGAGAGTTAGTTTCGCTGGCGGTCAACTATTCAGTTATTTTCAACATTGTAAAGCAGACTTTGCTGCTATGCACTTTGCCCAACTAATGGCGGCTAGTCACTTATTGCAAATAGTCTGTTCAGGCGCGGTATGTTTACGCTATGACGTGGAAAATGTAGAGTCAGCGCTCTTCATATAAACACGTATATAAACTCTTCATATAAACAAGGCCCAACACGTTCAACTAGGACTTCGTCTCTGCTTGAAGCATGACAGACGCCGCCATTACTTGGGCGACTGTGCAGCGCAGAGAAGCGCACTTGCGAATTATGAAAAGGGTCCATTAGACAGTGTCTAACGAAATTTCCAGCTTCCTATTGAACGGCGCACCAACCAGTTAAACACGAACGCTTCCGATTTTGTACGGCGAACACTGCGTTAAAAATAACTTCTTTCTTTTTCCTTTTCGCCACGTTTTAATATTAATTTACACCCTTGCACGAACAAAGGGTGCTGCCATCATGACACAATTCAAGCACTAAGACAAAGTGTCAGTTTTGCCGCAGTGCCCCAAATAAATCTGAGCACAGACCGCGAATTCCACGAGACAAGAACCGCAGTAAACGGCCAACAAACAGTGCGCCAATGAATTCATAATAGAAAAAACAAGAAACAATGATTTGAGGTACAACGAGGAGGAACGTCGGGTCTTTGCATTATTAGCAATCTTAAATATTAAGCAATTCGCCCAGCAACAAGTTCTACTGTACAGCAAGCTAGCTGGGCACGTACATACAAATTTTCCTCCCTCAGTTTACTCATTTTAATCAGGGAGCTGTAGTAATGAGTAGAGTCCGGATTTTGAGGCATTAAAAAAAGTGCGTTTAAGGCACCAAAGATATACAGGCACAGCCAGGCCCGTAGCCGGAATTTTTTAATTTTTTGGGGGGGGGTGGGGGGGGGGGGGGGAGACCTGTTGAAAACCTTGAAAACCTCCTATTTTTATTATTTTTTCTCGGTAAAACACCCCCCCTCAATCCGAATTTCGGGGGGGGGGAAGAGGCGGGCCCCTAGCCCCCCCCTGGCTACGGGCCTGGGCACAGCGAAGTTTTAGGCCTTCAAAATCATAAATATAAGCAAAAAAAAAGTTTACGTAAATGCAAGTAATTTCAAAGGAAAACATTCGCGACTATTTCCGACAGGAAAACAAAAAAGATGTTATTTTATAAGGTGGTACACAGGCACTAACAGCTGAACGTAACCGTGCAATTGTCCTTCGCTCCGCAGGCTTTGCAGAACGCGGTCTCTCCGCTTATGCTGTAGCGTGGTGAGTCAAACTTCCACTGTCGACTCAACACACACCTCTGCCTTTCTTTACGGCCTGACTGGGAATGGCAGCGTAGGAGCAGACATCCAGATCGCAACAAAGACCAGAAGGAGCTTGCTATTGGCCAGGCTGAATCGCGTAGCGCCAGTTTCTCCCCTGGCGGTAAGCACCTTAAAGTGTAAAGTACAAACTAAACGAAACGAAAGGCATGCGCACATCACAATTTCTCCTTCCCTTTTTTTTTTTTTTTTTTTTTGCTTTTTCCTCATTTCTGACGGCTCTGTAATTTCGCAGTCGCCAACCACTCGCGTCATGGTAGCGCGGTGGTGGATGCTCGCCGGCGCGTACCATTTCAGTACTGCCTGAGGTTGTTTCCGGGAATTGGTTGAAAAGTTTAAACTAGAGGACTAGGTTTAACCCCTATAGTGTTCCGAACAGTGCGTATTGCGCGGTAATATGAATAAGAGGCTCAAACTGCGCCGGGAAGGGAAACTTGGGATTAAATAGGGTTTGATAAGGCGCCAGTTCTGAAAATAGGTATCTGTAGGCACTTAAAAGGCAAATAGCCACGAATGCCAAAAATAGGCATTTATAGGTGCTATTAAACACTATAAAAGCCCACCTTAGCCTCTAATTCCTGCTCAGACATCAAAGTAGCACGATATGAGCGTAAGGAACAAAATAGGCTTTTGCCCGAAATATGGTCTCTAGTAATTAGCAATAGGTAGCATGCATTCATCTCTGCAAAGACGGCATGATCAAACTGCCACCTTAATAATAATAATAGTATCGGGGGTTTAACGTTGCAAAACCACAATATGATTATAAGAGACGCCGTAGTGGAGGACTCCGGAAATTTCGACCATCTGGGGTTCTTTAACGTGAACTGACACCTTGCAACCCAGCAATCGCAGCAATCACACAGTGAAGTTACACTCCTTATAATGCAACAAAATATCATGACACACTCTCAATACAGCTGAGAGGCTACTTTTCAATTCGCAAATACTCCTTACCATTGGCGAGCAAGTTTCTTTATTGCTATGACCACAGCATGGATTAACTGAAATTTATTATTAAGAACAATTTTATTGCGTAATATGCTCATGTGTGTTTGTTTAACAGCAAAACTGTCTTTGACCAGAATCCGGGACTTTGTGCCCTCCGCGCATAAATATTCTTTCCTCAAAAGCAACGCCGACAAAAAACAAAAGCAAACGCCAATCACCGATCAGTCACAGCTATTTTAAGAGCTCAGAACTTTTTACGCGAAGCTGTCTTTGGATGATATGTGCTGTAGTAGTAGTAGTACTAGCAGTAGTAGTAGTAGGCGTCCACTTAAACAAACGCTATTGGCCAAGCCAGCGGGTCACATGATCTCTGTTCGACTAAACAGGCATATACGCAAGCTCACTTCCTATTCAGCGGAGGATTCCCGACATCACGTGATCTCACTAGCCCATCATAATTATAGATTCGAGCAATTTCCTAATTACACGTGATCTCGCAAGCAAACTGTATAGACTAGCAAACTGTATAGCGCACGGGGTGGGGGGGGGGGGGGGGGGGGCGTCAGGGGGGCGAGAAGGGGGGGCGAGAAGGGGGGGCGCAAAGCCAGCCCCATACATTGACATGGGGCGCTGCGACGAACCTTCGCCCCCCTTGAAGGGCAACCCTGCGCACGCTTATGCGTATATGTATACGGACTTCGCCATATCCGAGATAGGCCGACCTCGAGTAGTTCGCACCGCCGACGAACAAGCTGCTTACAGCAGTTGTAACACTGGAATAACTATTACAACTTCACTGTCCGAGCATCTTCCCGGAGTACATGAACCGATGACTTCTTTTAGAGAGCGAAGTGGAAAAGAAGGGTTTCCGACGCAAACCTTCTCTGGCTAAGGTGTCTTGCTCTTCCTTCTTCTTGATTTTGCCTGAATTGTTCAACAGAACAATAGTGTGCGTGCGTGTGTGTGTGTGTGTGTGTGTGTGTGTGTGTGTGTGTGTGTGTGTGTGTGTGTGTGTGTGTGTGTGTGTGTGTGTGTGTGTGTGTGTGTGTGTGTGTGTGTGTGTGTGTGTGTGTGTGTGTGTGTGTGTGTGTGTGTGTGTGTGTGTGTGTGTGTGTGTGTGTGTGTGTGTGTGTGTGTGTGTGTGTGTGTGTTTGCGTTTGCGCGGGCGCTATTTATCGCGATGACCACCGTCACTGCTCAAGACGTCAAAATGTGTCAACACGGTTCACCTAAATTCTGTGTTAAATCTGCATCATGTGCCCACAGCTTCGCTGGTCATCTGCCTTGATAGAGTGGAATGGCTCGGGATTTTTTCATAAGTGAATTAATGCCCAGGTTACCTACAATTCCAGGAATGATAAGCCGAAGACCCGCTTCTGGTGGCATTCCGTCATTCTTCGACAGTAAAAAAAAAAAAAAAGAAAAAAAAAACGTCCAGGTGGTCTCCGTTAATCCCGCTTTCTCAGCCGGGGTATCTTTCGTAAGCCCAGGTGCGGACACGGAGACCAGTCACTCGGCGGTCCCGTACAGTGAACACGTGGATGCTTGCTATGAGTGTGCGAGCAACAGACATAAAGAACTCGCACGCACGAGTTGAAAAGCGTGTTCCTGCATATCATCGCAAAGCCAGGTGTAGTGTATGGTTGCCATCGCTGCGGGGTCTTTTTTTGGCTCCTCCGTGCAACCTATAGACTATTTTACCGGTGGGATTGAGTGCTGCCATATTGGGCTGCTAACCTTTGTGTTTTGTATCTTTAACAGCTAAACGAACAGCGTTACTGTAGACGAATACGCATGACAACGGTTGGGTTGGTGTATACGACGTTTTATGGCCTTATTTATTCACGTCGCGATATACAAAACCAAGGAAACATCGGCTTGACAGCCCAAGATGGCGGCGCCCAGATGTCTTACGGAAAATAGTCTGAGGTGCTGCGGTGGCAGGCAACACGCTGCAGCGGCTGAGGAATGTTCCCGCCTAATCTAAAAGAAGAAGAAAAAAAAGACGGGCATGAATTGCAGTAGTACCGAAAGTTGTGTGTCTTGTCGACTATTCAGTTCATTTTAAGGCAAAGGCCTTAGGTGCTTCATGAAACGCGAAAAGTTACCGTCGTTGACAGTGGTGTCAACACGAATGACGCCAGAAAAATCACGTGGTGACATCACTATACGAAGTCATCACGACTTCACAGGTCGCCAAAATTTGTAACGTCCGCGTGACGTCAGTGATGACGTAATCACATCACATCCTCGCCTTGTCAAGGGTTGGTTGATCACGGAGCCACTGCAAAACCAGATGACTCGAGCAGAAAGATTCCGATTCTCCGATCTCAGAGGCAGTGCAAAAAAAAAAGCAAGTCGGGTGCGGAAAGCTTGCGGCCGGTATCGATACATGCTACTGAGAATATAAAGAAGATGGCTTTCACCGTCTACTCGTCTCAGTTAAATGCATAAGGGACAGCGTGTATTTCATTACCTTAACGGCTCCATTGAGGCGTGACGTAAGTGGTGGGTGCGAAAATCTTGATTATACAATTGTTAGAAATCTACATGAGTTGCTACTGTTAATGTTAATGTCGATGCACCCGTTTTTCCACTTCACTGTGTCCGTGTATTTCTTGCGGAATGCGATATTAACGTAAAGATAATAAACTGATAGTAATGATAGTGTAAACTGAGAGTAATGGAAGCACGTGCAATACAAATACCTAAAAGTCGCTTTTATTTTCTCCACTTCTGAGGAACGCGTGCGCTTGTTCGGGCTGTGCGTTTCACTGCTGCTTAAGCGTAGAACCCGAAATTATACCCCAGTCATTCCCCCTACCTTCTTCATGCAAGTCGGTGTGGAATCAGTGTCAACATACCCAATTCTAACTTGTAGTGCATCACTACAAGTTCTGCATCTTCACTTACACCTTCATACGTCACCATATCGTAATAGCAACCGTTATCTCATCGCAGCACCGCATTCACTGTCACCCTCTGCTACGTTCACCTTTCCGTGTTACCCATTGTTAGCTACAATGATTGTCCCATAGCTTAACTAGAATGTCATAATAATTTTTAGGTTTTTACGTCCCAAAAACACGATATGATTTTGAGAGACACCTTGGTGGAGAGCTTCGGCAATTTGGACCACCTGGCGTTCTTTAGCGTGCACCTCAACCACGGGCCACAAGCATTTTCACTTCCATGGAAAATGCGGCCGCCACGGCCGGTATTCGATCCCGCGACCTTTGTGTCAGCAGTCGAGCAGCATAAGCACTAGGACTATACCGTGGCGGGTAACTAGAATCTCAGAATCGTCACGTGTGCACTCCCATACTGCTTCATATTTCAACACATGATGTGTGCTTCTGATCTCGGAAAAGGGTGATACAGTTGACGAGACGATGATTTGTTGAAACGAATTAACTGAAATCGTAGTTTTTGCTCTTTCCTTGGTGTCGTACGTAGACGTTGGTGCAGATATCATTTCAATGTTCACCTACTTCATGTATTTTTACGCGAACTACAGGCAAAAGTAGTCTTGCCGTCTCCAACGTTTGCCTTCCGCCGTAGTCGATAATGATGTGCTATACATGGAGTCTCATCGGAACATCACCTGTGGTGAAGAGGAATGCTTAGCGCTGCAGCGACATCAACTCCACTGCGCGAGGCACAAGCTGGACCTGCCTAGCCTGTTTTTGCTGCAACGCTGCCTGCACCTGTCCGGCTCTTGCTGCTGTTCGGACGCAACCAGCACTCTCAGCCCAGCGTTTGCATTGCACTTTGGTGGAGGCGCTGGGTATTCAGATACATAAAATTCCATGACGTACCTACACGTACGTAATTATGTAAAGTGCAAATTGTTTAATACTGCGACGTGAAGCTGTTGTGAGGCTATTTCTATGATTTAGTTGGAATGAGTCCACATGTGACTCAGATGGCGATTTCTTAGCGAACAGCACTACGTCCGTTGTCGACGCCTTCGCTCGAGCCCAGAGTTTCCTGATACTGCCAAGCTAACAATTAAGTAATCATCTCAAGAGAAGCCTCCTAAGGAAGTTGGGGGCGACCTTTCTGAAGTAGCCCAAAAGAATCAGAAGTTTCAAATACGAAGGGAAGTTAAAATGACAAATGAATATTTTGTGCGGTGAAAATATGCACGATATACGAACGAAGCCACACATAAACTTTTGAACATATATCCTCCATTGCAGTCTTCAATCTGTGAATTGAACGTTTGCCAGTGCATGAATAATATGTTATTTCTTGAACTCCTTAACGGACTTGAACGCTCAACTACCCAATGTCATCGCCAAACGCAGTATTAGTGAACGTGACTAGCACATCATTTGCAAGACCGCTATATATACAGGAAAAACGCGCATCAGTCCAAAAAAACGCGACATACGATGGACTGGAAAATTCTACCAACGACTCGGTGAATAAGAAGCCCATATCCATTTATCATATGCGGAACAGGCAACGTTGCTATAGATAGCCGCGCTGTTGCGTGCGCGGACCGAATAAATAATCCAGCTACCCGCAGTTGACAGCGCGAACGCTTTTGAACGTACAACCCGCTCCCAAAAGTTTACGGAACGCGGGCTCCATTGAAAATGCAAATTTCTGCTCTGTTAGTGCACGGCGCATCTAACCTAGCAGGTAGCTGCATAGGTCGCAAGGACTACTACAAGCTGGAACATCTGTTTGGAGGCTATGTTCGAAGACAAAACGGGAATATATCATTTTCGGAAATTTTGTGTTCCGAAAACTTTTGAGGGCGGGGGTACGCTCAGTTCCCTGCATTGACAGGAGTTTCAAGACGGCTTTTTTTCTTTTATTTTCCTTCCGCAAACTCCAGCGGTCCTGCCGAACTTCGCAAAATAATGGCGCGCTGAATTGCTGTCGAATGTGGTGCGTCGTGGCCGAACTCTACTCGCGTGGGGGGTCTGGCCGGACGGTTTTTTTGCGCAGCGAAATTGGGCAGTCCGTGGGCAGCACCGGCACGAGGCGGATGACTCCCGAATATGGC
>JALIZH010001682.1:0-27744 GCA_030522465.1 Rhipicephalus appendiculatus | reverse complement strand
ACCACTGGAAACGCCGGCGCCACCGTCGGCGTGACGTGCTTTGGCAGGATCACGCGGTCTCGGCGGCCGCGTCGGCTGCTTGCGGAGCGCTGCCGCATGCTTTTGTAAATGAGTTTCAAGCTCCACCTGCGCTGCGGTCGGTACGAATACGGAGGTTTTCTCGCATTTTGAACCCAACTTAACCCATTGTAACAGAAATGGCTGCCTCCGAACGCGATGAACATGCTGCTCTTACGGCTCGGTGCCGTAGTGCCGGACGTACGCAACGAAGTCCGGTATAAGCCTCCACCGGTGCCCGTGGGTCAAGAAACTGCGTGAAGAGTGGGTTATGGTGCTAAGAACCGGCAAGCAGCGATCGGCTACGAGTCATGTGTTCAACAAGCACTGCCGCGACGACGATTTTCGCTACTGCGTCGGGGCTGTGATGTGAGTAGCAGAAAGTGCGCGCACTGCGACGGTCGTCCGCACGCGCTTCCCGCCGGCTAATGGTGCTCCACAGGATGGAAAAGGCGCTGCCTTTTGCATCCTGCAATACCATCTCAGAACGTTCCTGTGCGACCTCCTGATCGTCGGCCCCGTGCTCAGCGTCTACAATATGGGCTGCAGATACTTGAGTGATTATTTAGATACGTTGGATTTAAAAACTTGCAAGGTTCCTTCCAGTAGCGTAGCCAGAATTTTTTTTTCGGGGGGGGGGGGGGGGGGTTCAAACATACTTTATATATGTTCGTGCGTGCGTTTGTATGTGTGCGTCCATATATACGCAAGCAAAACTGAAAAAATTTCGGGGGGTTTGAACCCCCCCCCCCCTAACCCCCTTGGCTACGCCACTGGTTCCTTCTGCATTGCCCTCAGATGACCGGAAGGCGAAAGCCACCTTGTTCTCTTTCTTGTCATTCAATGTATTGATTTTCCTCTCCCTGCTCAAAAAAAGTGTGATCCAAAGGAGGTTTTGCACTGCCTCCGTGATCGGCCCACCAATCATGGAGGCTGTGCAAAGCGACCATGTCGTGTGAACACGTCATCATGTGACATCACGTTATGGGGTGTCAAGTCGACGTCATGACGTCTTCACAAATTTGGGCAATCCTGACGTCATGATTACGACATATGGTGACGTCATCACGTGATGGTGATTTTTTTGCATTAATCGTGCCGACGCCGACGAGGCGGGATGCCGACGGTCAACCTTCGCTTTTGATGAGGCATCGAAGGCTTTCACCTTCATAACCTACACGCGACGTTTGCTGGTGGATGTACATATGCGAGCGAGTCAAATGCTGCGGCTGATATGTGTGCTGCATTTATGTTGGCAATAACATTCTTTCAGTCAATCGTGCGTTCTCATGACGCAAACGCTACGTGCTAAAAAGCCCAAATTTACTTGTGCCACTCTCAAACTGAAGTTGGGTCTATCCAACCCCACACATTTTTTGGGGGCCTTATTTAATTATGTGGAAAAGATGCCGCGCTGTTGGCGTTAGACTCGACATACTTCCCTAATTGCTGGGCAACTCGACAAATATGATGGGCATTAAAATTTTGCACTTCACTCTTTAGGTGTTGCTGTTACCCTGCTTTGCAGCTGCAGGTTGCTGCAATAACTTCTGTTTCTTTCACCGCTATTTCAAGTTCAGGTCGGTCCTTGCTGACATCGACGTTTGTAGAACAAGTGCAGCGAACGTCACTGTATTTTCATTCGTTTCCTTGGCATTGTATGCTTCTACATGGCCTCGTAGACCACTTCTTCCACCAGCAATCTCGAAGTGGTGAAGCTTTGGTCTATGAATTTCTTTATGGCAGAGAGCGGCAAGTTCAGTGTAATGCAAAGGGAACGATAATTAAGCAACATATTAAAAAAGACATCGCATTTTCTCACGCTTTTTTGTGACCAGCAAACGAAACAAACACACTGAAATAACAGGAGCAGCGGCAATGGCTCGCTTAGACGACCGATCTATATGCAGTGCGAGGCAACATGTCAAATGGCATTGAAACATACATTAATTTTGACTGAAAAAAAAAAAAGAAGACGTTGAATCGTCGGGACGGGACATCACAAGTTGCCATAGGCGCGCCGAAGTCGTAGTTGTAACAAGAAAAAATTTGGAACTGCTCTGATAGCGTCCGCTCAACAATGGTTTTTGTGTACTCACAAATCCTCATATTTTGTGGCCTAAAGTTCACGGCACGGCGCCAAAAGACGCTCGTATCGACAGCGAAACCATCAGTTCGAACATATACATGCAGACGCTCATACATGCAAAAGCTCCGTCGGTCTCCGCGAACCCGTGCGATCACTGCCTCGAGGCTTCTTCCTCTTATGCTCCATTTAGGTATACAGGCGTCTACTCTAACAAAATATTTGACAAAGTTTGCACTCAGCGACTGACTACATTTCACGCAAGAAGCCGGTTCAGGGGTCTCCATCGCGGTGACCGCGTGAAGCGGGCGCTCCGTTTTCTGCGAAGTGACAGCGACTGTAAACTAGGTTGCGCTTTCTTTTCGTCGAAAATTATTGTTTCGACAGTAAAGAACATATTTCGTTTCGAAAGTACGCACAGAAATGTCCTGGAGCGCTTCCGTGAGGTGTTTTGTAGAGCGCCGACAGCAAATGTCATGGGGAGCGAGCGGCGGTATCCTGCCTAGCACGCAATCGAGGCGCGCCCGATAGAGGGCGACTCCGTAACTCCTCGAGGCCAATATTAGAACTAACAGACGATAAATATTATTGGCTGTTATTTCTCATTAATATAACAACACTCAAGTCACCAATTAAAAAGCTCCGCTCCCATGATCAGCTCACGGCTGTCCGGCGGGCCGGAAGGCTCGGCTGTTCCGTGAGGTACCCGGAAGGCCGGCTTGCCGGTCTCTACGTGGGACTGAGCCGGGTGCGCGACCCAGTCGCGTTGCGCAGGCCCAATAAAGTTGTTTTCCATTCCATTTCATCACGAAGGTTGCGCGTGGTACGAATTTCAGTGGCGAAATCGAAACTGATCGGGCCCGGCGCGCACGAAGCTCGGACTCTCTGTTGCCTAACACCAGAACGACACTTGTCAGGGAAGTGACAAAATTTACATGAAAGCGAGCCGAAGCAGAATCTGGTCGGAAAAATCTCCAAGCATACGGAAACACACAAGTAGACAGCTTGTCGTTTCCATGTGATGGGTGGTGCTTATCTGTTTCTTTCACAAACTATAAAGGGGCGCGAAAATCTAGTTCGCCTGTCTGCAAGAAGCGCCGAAATGGATGCCCCAGAGTTTTATGCTTCCCAGACAGAGAAAAGGTTGATATTGCGGTTTTCTTTTGCATAGTCTGAAAGAAATGGATAAGCGCCAAACATTACACGCAAAAGGTGATACGCTGACCAATAATCACTCGCATGTTGCCTGGAGGCATGAAGTCTGCCAGCACGAGAACCTCACGATGAATGAACAACAGAAAACTTAAAAGCTCGTATTTTCTTTTAAAATACTACTATAATCAAAACCAACAGACAATTTACCCAAGGAAGGTATGGAGACGTTATTTCTAGTCTTAACTGTATTGTGGTAATTATCAGGCAACTTATACAATTATATTTATTTTACAGTTCACAGTGAAATACAAATACTTAGTGGGTAATCTTCTATTTGTATTGGGAACACGGGATATCTTGGTGCCCCCAGAAACTACTGTTAAAGATATGAAGAACACTGTAGACAAGGCTGCTCGTTGTGAGATGTTCGACATTTTCTTTCAGAATGTTGGCTGCTGTTTATTCTATGCAGTTCTGGGATGACTTCGCAACTCTGATGAAGATAACACCACTCCAGAAGGTTTCACAAGCCACTGATACATTAACTAAGCGATGAAAAAAGTCTGATGGAATGAACATGCTATGCAAATGTTGCCAAGAGCACGGAAAATGGATCCCACGAGGCTCAGAAAAAGACGTGAGTACACCAGAATGTTAGTGCAGCTTGGCTTGTAGTTGAATTGCAAGAAGCTGTACACGTTAAATTTGGAAAAAAAATATTACAATCATTGTGTTTTTATAGAGACCCACACTTATTTTTCTACGCAACAGACATTCAAGCGGTGCCCAGCGTACCACTGTCATCGATGTGCAAAGAAGTTTATTCTATGCGCTATCATGGATCGGAAAAATTTTCTTTGTCATGAAACTAACAAAGCTGTTCAAGGAGCTGCTGCCACTGAACTTACAATTACTCTGGTTTTTCTTTTAGCCAATTAAGTCGGTTAGGTTACTGAGGGCATATGTACCTTTCATTATATACCAATGGGTATATTTATTGACTTAATGTATCTTTGCGGCATTTGAAATGGTGCAGTCTACCTTATCAGAGTAGAAATAACTCATTACCATTCTTAGAATATTATATACATGCATTGGAAATGAAACATGTTCATTTACGTATCTAATATTTACTTCTTGATATATACCTTTTCTTGTTTTTTTATTCAGTGCCTGCAAATTTATTATGTTTATTTCGTAGACTTACCATTTATTGTTATAATGACACAGCTTTTAAGAAAGGTCAGAGCACATGGAGAACATGAGCAAGAAAAGGTGTGTTCACACACACGTGCACACACACCCAGATGGTCTGACGGTATTTCAGTTTTGTCAGCTGGGCCACGTAGCTCATGGACACAATCCCCTGAACAGCTCCCTACTAAGAGGCTGGCACAATGGAATTGTGTCCATACGTAATAGGAGGTCAACCTCTCAGACCTGTCAGCAAAGTCCTTTCAATGGGTCTGAAGTTTGCAGTTCATAGCGGCTGTGTGTGTCCCTTTTTCTGTCTGTGTTTTCCTTCAAGTGCTACCTTTCTTATAAATTGATTGACAACATGCCCAGACTGCCACCATTACACTGCATGTTTCAAACAGCACAAATGAGAAAAACACACAGAAGATGACTGAATAACACAAACGCTTGTGTTGTTTAGTCCTCTTTTATGTGTTTTTGTTTTTTCGTGCTGTTTAAAGCATGAAATCAAACCACCTGGCCCAACTCACCCTTTTGCTGCAGTTCATTACACTTGCGTCATTGATCCTTACTCCTATTCAACACCCTCTCTTAAAGCCTTAAAGAATATTTTTCAAACAAGAAAATAATTAGGCAATACACTCATGGCCCTCCTGTGTAGAAATACTCACAGCTTGAATAGACTTACATTCAAATGTAGGCGTGTAACAGCTTCATTCCTATTATCCTTAATCACTGCCTAAAATTTTTATGTGTTCTATGAAAGTTGGCTATCACATTTGTGTTGCATGCAAGCATGGTAAAGTGAACACATTACCCTATTGAGCCACTGCTTTGTTGAATGAACACTGCACAAGCTTCTTGAAAGCAAGTAATGAGAAAATAATAAACAGGGGATGTGTACTGGAGCATACGTTTCTACAAGTGGACATTTTTTTTTTCATGGCTGCAACTGATTTTTCCTTAGCGCTTGTGTGTATGTGCTTAATACCCTCTTCTCCAATCCAAACAAATGGAGGACAAGGGCGACTGCCAACGCAGGGATAGGGGGCAATGATAGGTCGCCGCGACCAAATTGTTGAGGGAAAAGGAAACAGGTATTCCGTTAACAAAAAAAGGAAAAGAGCGAGAAGAAAAAGGCGTTGAGGGGGTACACGTTTCGCTGTATTATAGTTGTCAGTTAGTAATGGCAGGACAGAACTTGTTAGAAGGAAGCCTTAGCACTCATCGCTTTCCATTGCCTACGTACCATATCGCATGCATTCAAGAGCCTCCTTTGAAACGTTTCTACCTGTTGGCTGGAGTATATTAAACTTGTGAATAGAAGTTATGACTATATTTTCTATCTCTTGGGGACCGGAAGTTTGAAGAATGTGATGTTTGATGTCGTGGAAGTTGTGCCGTACTACACTAAAATGCTGTAACGACGAAGAAATTACCGAAAACAGTGGCACAGCATATTAATGAAGCAGGTTCTGCCCTCAAAGCTTACATCCTTCAGTCAACCTTGCGGTCACCAAGAGAGAGAAAATACAGAGTGCAGATTCATACTTTATCCACAAGTTTCTTACACTCCATCCAGGGTGTGTAAACGTTTCAAAGGGAGCTCTTGAATCCATGCTATATGGCACACAGACAAAGGAAACCGATGAGTGTTCCTTCTGGCAATTTCTGAACAACCACTGTTAACCGAAAACAATAATGCAGCAAAACGTGTACCTTCCACCCCCCCTCCCCTGCGATCTTCTATTTTTCTTTTTTTTTTTTCATGGAAAGCTTTCTGTTAACTCACCCAATTGGTCACCGCGACGTCTCATACTCCCCCCCCCCCCCCCCCCCCACCCCGCGTTTGAATTTACCGACTCCTCCTCCTTTGTTTGGATTGGAGGAGAGGGTTAAAGCATAACCACATAAGCGCTAAGGAAATCATTTGCAGCCTGGAAAAAAGTCGGTCCAGTTGTCGAAAGGTCGGCTCCAGTACACACACCCTGTTTCCGAATTTCTCATGCCAAGCTTCCATCCTGCCCTTCCTGCCATTCTTTTGAAAGCAGGTAGTTACAGATACTGTTGAAATGCTTCACTAACTTTGTTATGAATGCTTGAAATCATTCATTGCTTCCTACTGAAATAACCTTCCATAATTTTAATTTTTTTTACAGACATCCTGGCACATGCAGCACTGACTATAGTTTCTGTGAACATGAAGGAATGAACAGCACACACAGCTTTATTTGTGCAAGAGAATGTGAGTATACAGAACATTAAGTACCTAATGTCACTGCATGTTAGCAAACGAAAATTGAAACAAACTGCATGGTAGCCAAGTAGCTATTGTTAGCCGAGGCCAATTGTGCAGTTACGACAGCTATGCCATTGTACCAAAACAAGAGATGCCAATAGGCAACGTGTGACACAGATGCTTTTATTGCTCTGACAGATGTAAACGCGTAAATTGTGAGGGTCAGCCAATATTTTTTTTTTGTAATGCATGACATTGCATTTTGCTCTTCCAATCATTTTCTGTTAATGATACCTTGCAGTGTATATAATAGCCTTGCAACATAGGCTCACTTTAGCCAGCACATAATTTCAAGATGGTGTTTTGTCATTGAGAGCATGTCACTTTGCAAGACAGCAGTTGATCCTGCAAGTATATACTTGCTTTTTATCTGATGAGTGTAAGCAAGAATCATTTTAACATAATTGCTATTGATACGCGATTGCGAGGCCTCGGGTCGTTATTGTGCCTTTTTTGTTTGCTTAGTGACATCCACTACTTTTACGCAGTGAGAAATCACTCAAGAAATTCATACGAGATGATCCTCTGTCAGCTTTATTGTGTCTATGCTTGTGAAGGGCATTTTTGTCATGTAATTGTGCATGTCAGCTGTATACTAACACAGTTTACTTCATTTTAAGTGGTGTTTCGCACATTTAACACAAATGTTCTGTGTTTTATGTTATCTGTTCATACAACTTCCGGTGGTGTGATGCGACAAGCACATTCATTGTACATTTCACTGTAATATTTTGTATGATAGTTGCTTTCTTGTTAAGGTAATTGGTTTTACTTTAAAGGCACTTGCTATTTTACTGCCGCATTTAATCATAGTTCAACGTGCTTCGTTGTACTTATATGTAAAAGAAAAGGCATACTTCAAATCTTGAGTGCTCCTGAACGTTATTCATTCCATGTCAGGATTTCAAAATTCTTAGAGTATCAATTGAAAAACACAAGCAGAGAATAGCAGTGTGATGAGCAATACAGTTGCATGGTGACTGAATTGCACAGCAAATAAAACTAAATTGCAAAACAAAAAAACAAAACGACAACAAAATACCGTACGCATACTGCGGGGGCATGCATCATTCACATCTTCACTTCCTCCTGCCGTTCATTTCTTTGTGATGAAGCGCCAGCATGCTCTATTCTTTGTGTCACACCGTTCATTTATGTGAGATGATGCAGAATAAAAAAGTAATTATATTTATAGCAATTGTTTTCAATAACCTCTCACGCATTTTCAAGCCTCTTAACGAGGTAAAGACAATGGAGAGGAATGGATACATAAAAATGAGCGCGTAGTCTGAAAAGTGGCGATTAGCCACATTCAGTGACACGACTCCTTTAGCACTCAGGAAAATGCAGAACATACTTGCAGTATTTAACATTTCGTTACTTGGCAATGTGACTGCTAGAGAACTCTAGACGCTGCTCCCCTGATTTTGTGGGATACACTATATAGTTTCAATCTCCCACTTAAAAGAGGGTTATGGTGCCCACATTAGAATTGACCTTTTACTCCCTCAGAACTCTGTGGCTAATTAGCGTATCTGCTATGTTTAAGACAAGTTGTGTCTTGTCATGTTCACGAGAGCAACTTTTTGCACTGTACAAGATTTGAGCAAAGCCGCATAGCAAATTCTTATGCACAAATATTGTTCTCACTTTTTCGATACAGGATGACATACCAGCAACACCATGTGTGGCGTTCAGTGGGATGTCCCGAAGGATTCAGATTTCTTGTGGCTTATGGTCGATCATTCGAAATGCTTCAAGGTTATGACTGCAGAGGATGGACTTGCAGAGATAATGTGTGCATACTGGCTGTTTATTCCGCAGTGAGACCGCAAGCTTTCAACACGCCTGTAGTGCTTGAGTGATTTTTTTCTGGACCTCGGGAAGACAACGCCGAGGTCTGTTTTCATTAAGTTTCTCAACATTGTTGTCAAAGCCTCCTGTTCTTAGCTTACCACCGCCTTGGGACTACAATGTAAATCATCTTTGTTCTAGTATTAACTGCGCCATGTATTCTTTTGTTATTTTATACAGTGTGCCAGTTTAACCTTCTAATTCGTATTGGCAAGCCAACATGCAGTGTGCTATTGCGATTTCATTTACATGGTAGAGAACGTGTAAAATTTCATAATAAATGTATGTTTGTTTTCAGTTATGAAAAAAACTGTGTTGTTTACATGTTCTTCGCATTTATCCTATGGAAATAGATATGGAAATAGATATTTAATTACAGAAGGTGTGAAGAACAGCTTTCTCTAAAAGTGAAAACGATGTGTATGAGAGCAGCACTGTTATTTATGTATAAGCAGAATGTTTGAAATGAGCTAGATAAAGCTGAACTCGCATGGTTTCGCCATGCCAGGTTTAACTGCAAATCAAGTTGCTGAAACGTGTATATGTCTGCATCCTGCGTGAGGCGCGCACACTGCTATGAGTATCATGTGTTCAATTGAACATTGTGTGTGTGTGTGTGTTTGTGTGTGTGTACACACACACACGCACATGCATACAGACGAATAACCCTCTTCTGTCTCGACTCACAGAGCCTCGAGTGGATATACATGAGATGCTTACAATATGTCAGACTCCAAATATTTATATTTAATTGTATGATATAAAAAGGCAGTCTGAATTCTATATATAAATATAAGCAAGCTTACTGAAATGCATTGACGTTTCTAAAAGCCTTCTTTGTGAAGCGGACGAAACGGAGTGCCTTTTCTGTTATTACCCTTTGCAGTACCTAATCTCATGTCTCGTGCGTGCCCATTCGAGGCTCTTTGAGTGTCGATATAGCAGAGTGTGCACACCCTTCCAACACCCACGAAGAAGGGTGCTAAAATGCACGAACACCCTAACACCCTAATTTTATTTTGCTGGACACCCTTCTTCTAGGGTGTTGAGATAACACCCTGTCAGAAGGGTGTAGGCCAAAACACCCTTAGGGTGTCCCTCTGGCGACAAGCCAGTTTACACCCTTAAGGGTGTAAAAAAGTTTAGTGTGTAGGGTCCACCCCTCACAATCACTAGGTGGGTTCCTCATTACAAGAGCCCATTGTCAACCGCCGAATGTTCCCGATTATTTTAGAGTTTTCCGATAAGATTCCGCGCGCAACGCGAACAATAGCAATTATTCTGGAAGTAACGCCACCACCACCGATAACGCTGGAAACTTCTATGCCGACGCGCCTTACCGATGACCAGATTACCGGTGACCGACGTCTGTTCTTGCCGCATTCGCTGCACTTTGAGTATTACTTCTTTTACCGGGGCACAAGTTCGCGAAATACAGCGTTTCGTCTTTACCGGCTGCGTTTTGCTTTCTTCACCGTCACAACCACGTGACAACATAACCTGGCCATAAAGCCGCGTGGTCGGCTGCCCATCTAGAACACGGCCAGCTGGTGTAACAGTGTGCATTTCGTCTTTTTGTGTACTTGCTCCGTTACACGAGCCAACTGCCACTACTCCAACTGACTTGAGCTTGATACACCCTAAGCCGAAAAGGACCAAAAGGGGGTATGACATTGGTCCTTCAGGGGACTAACTGGGCTGCCACCGATTTTGAACCATTTTTGGACCAACTGCGGGAGTAACTACAGCGGTTGAACTGTTACCCCCTAGCATTTACTCCACTTGGTTTAAATGTTGGTCCTCGTAGAATGCTCCAGGGGGGACTAACAGTTGAACCGTCAGGACGAATCGAAAAAAAAAAAAAATGGCGCTCTTGCACTAGTCGGTATATTTTATGGTAATTCCAACTTAATCAGCATTGGAAACCGTAGTTATTGGGACAAGCACACAAACATATCTATTATACACACACACACACAATGACATCTCAAAGTGAAACACCGCAAACCCCGCCCGCCCGCGCTACACAGCCGAAAACCAGCCATCGGATATATATAGGCACAGTGTTTTGACCTCCCATGTAGTGCCGGTGGGAGACTTCTGTTCGGCGTAATAAAACAATAAACATTGACAGCGCAGTACGTCTAAATTTACGTGGGCTTATTCGTAGCACCGAAGCACAGCGATCTTTTAATCTGAATCCGCGTAATCTCGAACGCCCCTTAAGCCAGTGAATTCGAATTATCAGCTGGCACTCGATCGTGTCGGCAGAACCAGCGTTAGCAGTGCTGGTGCACAACTCCACACACACAAACATAGCAGCGGCGCTTATGCAGGAATGACGGCGAAGCAGTGAGGCGCCCGTCGATGCCGCTGTCGTCTACTTGCTGATAACGTCACTAGGCTTACGAGGAGCACGGCTGTACTTACGACCCCCGGCGATCACAACATGAGTTTCCTGAGCAATTTTCGTCGTCGTTATTTTAGACACAAAGGAAAAATAGGTGGGTGTTCACTGTACGCGGCGTATTACGCAGTGATGTATACATATATACATGCATAATTACAACGACGAGACCGCTCGCAAGCACGGTTGTTTACTGTGCACACCGCCGGCAGCACGATGATTTGTATCGGCACTCGCCTTCATGTTAAATGTTTGACGATGATTGTCGCATGGAGAGGAAGACAGAGTTTGAACTGTACTTTAATCCAGAAGACATTATTTTCCGCGAAACAAATTCTGTGCGACGTTTCTTCCACCTGTGCCGCAACGCACTCACACCGGCCGCCGGCCCGGCCAGCCGGCTCGGTGCCGATGACGTGCGAAGCCTACTTCGTATATCGCTTCAAAGTTGTGGCAAGTGACTCGGCGGGAACACGACCGCTGACGAACAGCTTACTTTTCTTAGCGCTGTCGGTGTTCTTCGTAGTTCTTCCTAATTCGGCACATCGAAACGTATTATCCGCGGTGTCCGGGCTCGGAGGCTTGCACTTGTTTGGGCCCGGCAGTGCCGGCAGCTCGATAGGGAAGAAACGTGCCGGAACTCATCCGCTCGCTGTGTGCGCCGGCGCGAGTTGAACTTGCCTCTTATAAAAGCTTCGATTCGTTGAATAGTGCTTCGTTTTCACTCTGGCGTACAACCGATATAACTTGTCTTCGTGCTGGCCGACAGGGCCGAGCAGTGCAGCGCGGCAGCAGGCGATCGGCGCGCAGTTACTCTCCCCGTTGGTCCCTTCATTGCCGGGCGTTTGCGCACGACACGCACTGTCACGCATTTACTCCCTGTTGGACGAACCGTTTATCCGTTGGTTTAACGACTGCAGTTAGTCCAAATTTGCCGGATTTCGGCTTAGAGTGTACACTTCCTTTGTTCTTTCCGCGCGTGTTCCGTTGTTCTTTCCGTGTGTGTGTGTGTGTGTGTGTGCGCGCGCGTGCGTGCGTGCGTGCGTGTGTGTGTGTGTGTGTGTGTGTGTGTGTGTGTGTGTGTGTGTGTGTGTGTGTGTGTGTGTGTGTGTGTGTTTGTGTGTGCGTGCGTGCGCGCGCGCAGGGGAAGGGGGAGGGCGGTCACTTGAAGACCTTGACTTTTTTAGAGAAACACCTATCTTCATGACTTATTTTCGGCAAAACACCTCCCTTCATCAGAATTTCGGGCAAGGGGGGCGGGCCTCTTGGGCAACCCCCCCCCCCCCCCCCCATGGCTACGGGCCTGACGCGGACGCCCAAAAGGTTCCTATGGCCCGACTTGAGGTCGGCACTCAACTTAGGGCAAATATGTCAGTTTGGTCGAAATTAACTGCACGCGACGGTGCAATGAGGGGCCCATCATAATAAGCGGTTGGTTTTTATCGTATTCGTCCGGGTTAAGCAATGCTTGGCCATAACTGGGCGTCACGACGACACAGCGACGCTATTGGCTGGAGGTGGGGGGGGGGGGGGGTCCTTTGAAGGCGAAAAGCCGCTTTTTTCTTGAATCGCTATTCCTCTTCAGAATCAGAATCATTTATTTGATGTCAAACAAAGGAACAAATTCATCATAGGAATATTCGCACTGTCCGTAGACTGTCGCGCCGCACAGAGGAGAGAGAGAGAAACGCCACGAGGATGATCAACAGACGACGCAGCGCTTTCGCGTGGCTAGTGCGGGCCCTGCCAGCACCTGCCATGCAGGCGGAGGGGCTTTTGTTTGCCTTTTTCGCGCTCACGATGATTAGGAGTGGCAATGTCCGACATACGGGCGCCGTGCTGCTATTCTAGCCACCATAGTGCTGCGGTGCGCGAAAAATCTGTAGGCAAGTCTGCACCGCTTCAATACGGCTGATTCTATGCCATTCTAAAAAGCAGGGGTGGGAGAAAAAAAAGCACGAACTGGACACTCGCAAACAGGAAACTCACGCGCGCGTGCGCTACATTTGAACGTTTTAGTGCAATTCTGTTCTGAGCACCACTCATCAATCAGCTGTACGATTTTCCGAAGTTATCTTGGTCGAATCGGTCCTACGATCAATCTCGTCGCCAGGGGGGGGCGGAGAGAGATAGGGTTCTATGAGACTCTTCCACCTCCAAATTGTTGCTTCCTCAAATAGGCACTTAAATAGTTAAGGCTTTCAGTAAGTGGCTTCTCCCCCCTTCGGACAAAATTCCTCGCTACGGGCCTGCCAACGATACACATAACACTCACAAAGAAGTCGGTCCAACTCGCAACGGTTGAATCAAAGCAATAAAAAAAAATGCTATATAGGCCACTACTTGCCTACTACTTCGCATGACATCGACTCCCAGAATGAGTCGGATATGCCTTATTTTTATTGTAAAGATAATCTTATATATGTTATCTCCTAAACGCTTCCTAATTTCAGCCACCCGCCCCACCCTTCATCCAATAAACATGCATCTTTCCTAACAAAACTGCAAAAAATTCCTTACAAAACTGCCGACACAGGTGAATGATTAGTTTCACGAGCTTAATGCTCATGATAAATCAAATAAATCCTAGCACTGTATTCACGTGGTCGAAGTCATTCATGTTTAATATTGTCCAATTTCCGAGAGATAACAGAATTCCTTCAACTCATTAGAGCTTGAAGCAATGTGTTTTCAGGAGTGACAAAGCGTCGTGTTTGGCGTAGATGGTGCGTTTCTACCCTTTTCCTCTTTGAAAACCGCCGATGACGCCTTTCAAGACACCAACTGCGCGAGCTACGTCACACTACATAAAATAATGCAGCCGCTGTTCAACTGATAGAGAGCGGCATGGCAGCCCCAGATTGTTTGTGTCGTCGCAAGATTTATTCGTAGGAAAACTGACGCGACATCTGCGGAGACAAGCGGGTCAGTGCAGCGGAGAATGAAGAGGCACTCGAGGCTCGCAAATCGTGCTGAGGCTGCTTCGTGTTCGCCACCATATGAATGGTTGTTTTACATAAAATTTGTGCCCATTTCCTCCTGATTTTGCACGTAATCGTAATCTATTTCAATGTGGAATGCGATGCCACGAAGTAAAGGCGGCATGGTGTCATTACATTTGTCAAAACAATTTCTACAGCACGCTTCCACGCCCTCCTACTCGCTCGCTATACTCCTCCGGACCGCCATGTTGGTTTACTTCGCGCGCCACCTATAGGCCGCGGACAGTGCGAATACTGAAGGAGGTCCCGTAGTTACAAACCGAAATGAGAACTCCTGTGCATTATAACATGGTGAATCGTATACTCAAAATGGCAGTATGGAGACTTGATAACGACAAAGGCTAATATGATACAAGCTAGAAATAAACCTACAAAGAGCGTCCACAAAAAGTATTGAACATGCAAAGGAATGTGGCTTAGTCAATGAGAGTAAAAAGGGTAGGGCGGGGGGACACTTTCAAAAGAAAAGACAACATAATAAGCAGGTGCGTTCTACTTCGATAAAGTAGAACGCGCCTGCTTAGTTATGTGCTCCGCTGTTTGTGCATTCCACCGTTAGATGGCACTACCTCTCCAGGCGGCTCAAGTTTGTGGTTGCTGAGATCGGGGATCGGGTAGAAGGCTAACTGCAAGAAGTTTGCGGACAAATTAATGCTATTTAATATTGCTATAGAAAGAATGTATAAGTTTGTGGATAGCGGCGTTTGCCATCGCGTCGGTAGGGTCGATGAAGTTTAATGTAAGCCAAGCACGATTTCCCTTTCGCACGACGCGCAGCGGTCACGGCGGACGGAAAGTGTTTCCGTACGGTAATGTTCCCGCACTTGTTCGCGCACGAATGTTCGCGCGTATTTTACGTGCGGTAAACCGACAATGCTGGCTAAGACACTCCACTATGGAGCTGAAGGGGTAATCGTTAGCTGCGTGTGTTTTGTGACTGTCAAGGGTAATCGTGTGCAGCCCTCAGCGCAACACTACTTACCATTCATCGCGTGCATGCCCATACGGAAATGAAATTCACAGGCTCGACCAACGAAGTGCTGGCCGAACACACATGATCGTCGCCTTGTGCACAGTAGACGCTTTAGTGGCACCTCGGTTCCGTCACTTCCGTTGCTTTGCCCTAAATGATGTCACGCACACAATGTTGCCAATCATTGCGGGAAGCCAGGTGGGAAAGTCGGAGAAATCAATAAAGTTAATTTGTAAAGAACCTGCCCATCTCTCCATCATGTAACTTGGCGTAACTGAGGGAAACGTGCAAAGGAACGTGCCCAGTGAATTTTATTGAGATTCATTGATCTGGAAACATCGCCAGAGTTGGCCTAAAAAGCCTGGTCTACGAACGCCTCGCTAAGAACTCGCACCCACCATCACGTGGCTGATAATTAGCACACCAAATAGCTTAACTTTACTGCTGGTGCTGCCATAGGCGTGCGCACCAGGGGGGCAAAGGGGGCGGCCGCCCCTCTGGTCACCTAAGAACCTAAGGGGGGGGGGGGCGCAAAGTCTGCTCCATACATTGACAAAATATGGAGGGGGCGCTGCGACGAACCTTCGCCCCCCTCTGAACAGTAACCCTGCGCACGCCTATGGGTGCTGCAGTTATCGCTCGGCGATGCCAATGAAACCCGTTGAAAAGGAATGTTCAGCCCTTTACCGTCCGCTTGTAGTCTGGGTCCGGGTGTGGTACATGTGTGAACCAAGGAAGGAGGACCATGGTGGGTTTTGCACTGGGGTGATTCCACGAGAGATGTCCGCTTGATAAGCTTGCTTTGTCTGTTTTCTTTATATAAGTGGGAGTAGTCAAAGTGCACGGAACGGAAAATTTGATTTCCAAACGACGTTTTCAGCGCATAAAAAACCCTCCTCCTCAACCTCACACCACTCTTTCTCACCCACATTTCTCTTTCCCACCCCTTGCTATGCTATGCTGTACATGGTTATGTTATAGATCGCGCTCTCACTTCCTCGTTTTCCTCCTCCTTTTCCTCACATCACTGCTCCTTCACATCACTTTCCTCATATCCTTAACCTGACCTTAAAGAATTTGAGATGTGTTTCATTATGACTCCTTATCTCTTATATTGCAGAACAACTTGCAGTGCACAAGCATCTTCATGGCGGCGTGTTCTTTGTGGATTCCTTTCCAAAGACAGACAACGGGAAACTGGACCGATCAACGTTGAGACACTCTCTCGCACAGTCTAGGCAGAGATGAGGAGTAGTTGTACGTTCGAATGCGTACGGAGATATCGCCAGTTCAGGGGTCCTATTGAGTATCATCAGTTAGGCTTCTTGGTCAAACCAACAGTGATACCATCTATTTCAGTCATTGTGGAATAAAATGCACGAAGAAGTGGTCCTTCATTGCATTTTTGCATTATATTCGCCCCCCACGCGCTAGCTATGGGCCTCGAGAGCTGTTACGCCATCGCAGCTGCTCCAAAAAACTAGGCGTCACAGTGCGTTCCACCTATATTACATGCGTTACGCGACGAGGTGCTATCACAAGTTCATCAGCGCATGATTCTGGAAGACGCTGAACCGCTGAAATGAATGGGCGTGAGAATGAAGTTTGTCTATTCGATATTTCAAAACCACTTCTTTCTTCAAATTCCACTTCTTCCCCTGTTTCTGTTGGTCTGTGACCGATGTTATTTTGTATTAAAATAGTATTCGCCTTGCCTGCACCCTATGATTTTTGCAGATCCTTGGCACAACGTTCCCACTGTAATTCAGGAATACCTTTGTGGCACTCGTCCATGTTCACTGAGAAGCACAGAAGGGAATGTAGTTTATGTGAAAGAAACCTCATGCGGTGACATCCGGTTCTGTTCTTGTCAACCGGAAGTGGACATTCAAAACTGTATGTTATGTGGTTAATAATAACGATATCGGGGGGTGTAACGTGCCAAAACCATCATATATGATTGAGGGACGCCGTAGTGAAGGGCACGGGAAATTTTGACTTTCTGGTGTTCTTAACGTGCACTGACATCGCCCGTTACATGGACGCATTTCACCTCCGTCAAAATGTGACCGCTGCAGCCGGGATTGAACCAGCGACATTATAGGTTCAGCAGCCGAGCACCGTAACCGCTAAAGCCCCGCGGCGGACCATATTATGTAGTTGACACAGTGCTTTTTACTGTACAAAAACGGCATTCTTCATCACGGTGGGTAAAGAGGGCTCTTCGCCCGCTTGGACTTACGTGAAACGCCCACTCCCTCGTGACAAAGATTTTCGGCTGCCAGTCGATGCCTTCACATCGGACAAAATAACGCGATCGTCTCCAGAAAGTGGTTGCGCCTCCGAAAGTATGAAGGCAGCAATGCCTACGCCCCAAAATTCAGGAAATTGTTGGTTTTCCTTTTGCGTGGTATTTCCATTTGCGCAGTTCCTGCTTCGCCTTGCCCGCTTTTTCTTTCAAAGATAAAACCAACCGCTTCAAAAAAGCGGCTTCCTATACGTTCCTTCGCAATATATATTATTCTATCGATTTCCAAAAAAAATAAATGTAAACATCGATCGCTATTCGTGTTGTCAACGGCCGCGAAGGAAACGAGCATGGCGGTCCGGTGTAGGATAGCGAACGAGTAGGACGGCATGGAAGTGTGTGGTAGAGCACGTTTTGTAAATGTGCGACTCCAAGCCTCTTTCACCACGCGACATCGTGACCTACATTGAAATGAATTACAATAATTTATACTATGAGAGGGAAATGAGTCCAAATTTGTAGTTCCATATTATTTAAAGCAGCGCGAACGACAGGACAAGAAGAGCACAAGAAGTGGACACGACGAACGCTTACTCGAAACTGGCAGGTTTATTAGAAGAAGCATAACAAAGAAAACAAACAAAAAAGTGACCCAAAATAAACTGTGCAATCGCCGCCACGTGGGAATCTTGTCAACATGCGCTAAGACAAGAAAAAGCAAACAAGAAACAATGATTGGTAAACAGTTTTAACATCTTAACACGAGATAGGCAGCAACAAGGTATGACGACAAAAAACAAAAGCCAAAGAGCATCTATCTACCCCGCCTCCAAAAAACTGATTTCGGTTCGCGATCATGCCACTGAAGGAGAGCTGATGCAGCTCTCCCATGTCCAGAAATTCTGGACATTGCCCCTCCAGCATTTGCTGGAGCTTCACTGCAGTACACCACCTTAACTGAATGGGTGGCGTTTTAAAAAAAATTATATCTCAACATATTAGCCGAGTTTCAAGAAGTTTCAAGTAACATCAAATTTAGAGGGCTGTCCTTGAATAACATGCGCAGAAACGAAACTTGTTCGTTAGTTCGTTTGTGAGTTACAGCGATGTCTCGTGAGAGCATGTGGTGAAGCCACACTCCAGGAGCATGTGCTTCAGTATCGTCCCAGAGAGGGCAAACCACTGAAATGCGCGAAGGTGGAAATGTAAATTAATCGAAAAGGGCTCGCCTTGGTATTGCAAGAGCCGGGATGTGTCGTTTTTAAAGTGTGGATTAATGTGTAGATTAACGTTCGGATTAGTATAGCGAAGGTGGATTGAGGTATGGAAAAGTATGTCGGATTCCATATTTGTTATCGTAAGTGGAGTAAAGTGACTTAAGGTGGATTAATGTGGATTAAATAACAGATTAGTATAGCGACGATGGATTAAGGCGGATTAAGGTATGGAAAGTAGGTAGCATTGCATAATTGTTATCGTATGTGGATCAAAGTGGCTTAAGGTGGATTAAAGTTGGATTAACGTTCGGATTAGTATAGCGAAGGTGGATTAAGAAGGATTAAGGTATGGAATAGTATGTAGGATTGCATATTTGTTATCGTAAGTGAATTAACGTGGCTCAAGGTGGATTAATGTGGATTAATGTTCAGATTGTATAGCGACGATGGATTAAGGCGGAGTAAGGTATGGAAAGTAGGTAGCATTGCATAATTGTTATCGTATGTGGATCAAAGTGGCTTAAGGTGGATTAAAGTTGGATTAACGTTCGGATTAGTATAGCGAAGGTGGATTAAGGAGGATTAAGGTTCAGATTAGTATAGAGACGATGGATTAAGGCGGATTAAGGTATGGAAAGTAGGTAGCATTGCATAATTGTTATCGTATGTGGATCAAAGTGGCTTAAGGTGGACTAAAGTTGGATTAACGTTCGGATTAGTATAGCGAAGATGGATTAAGGTATGGAAAGTATATAGCATTGCATATTTGTTATCGTATGTGGATCAAAGTGGCTTAAAGTGGCCTAGAGTGGATTAACGTTCGGATTAGTATAGCGAAGATGGATTAAGGTGGATTAAGGTATGGAAAAGTATGTCGGATTGCATATTTGTTATCGTAAGTGGAGTAAAGTGACTTAAGGTGGATTAATGTGGATTAAGGTTCACATTGTATAGCGACGATGGATTAAGGCAGAGTAAGGTATGGAAAGTAGGTAGCATTGCATAATTGTTATCGTATGTGGATCAAAGTGGCTTAAGGTGGATTAAAGTTGGATTAACGTTCGGATTAGTATAGCGAAGATGGATTAAGGAGGATTCAAGTATGGAAAGTATATAGCATTGCATAATTGTTATCGTAAGTAGAGTAAAGTGACTTAAGGTGGATTAATGTGGATTAAGGTTCAGATTGTATAGCGACGATGGATTAAGGCGGATTAAGGTATGGAAAGTAGGTAGCATTGCATAATTGTTATCGCATGTGGATCAAAGTGGCTTAAGGTGGATTTAAAGTTGGATTAGCGTTCGGATTAGTATAGCGAAGATGGATTAAGGAGGATTCAAGTATGGAAAGTATATAGCATTGCATAATTGTTATCGTAAGTAGAGTAAAGTGACTTAAGGTGGATTAATGTGGATTAAGGTTCAGATTGTATATCGACGATGGATTAAGGCGGATTAAGGTATAGAAAGTAGGTAGCATTGCATATTTGTTATCGTAAGTGGATTAACGTGACTTAAGGTGGATTAAAGTGGATTAATGTTCAGACTAGCATAGCGACGATGGATTAAGGTGGATTAAGGTATGGAAAGTATGCAGCATTGCATAATTGTTATCGTATGTAGATCAAAGTGGCTTAAGGTGGATTAGACTGGATTAATGTTCGGATTAGTATAGCGAAGGTGGATTAACGCGAATTAAGGTATGGGAAAGTACATAGCATTGCATTATTGTTATTGTCAGTGGACGCCCCCGCCGGCACCGACACCGGAATTTTCTAGAAAGGAGCTCTGTAACGCTATTACATTAATATTTGGACGGCAGAAAAAAAGTGTGTGGGCTCAGTCATGACAATTGGAGGCACGAGAGGTCAGCTAGTCCTGTTTCTCTCTTACCCTACGCCATTGCAGTAACAAGGTCGTCTGAACAGAAAGTAGTCCTTCGTTGTCAGTCTTTCTCGCGTCATCTGCTGCACGGTGATCTCGCGGCTGCCACAAGTTTTAATACTTTGGCTGCGCTAAGCATTCCTCACACAAGTGACAGTTTGTTAAAGCTCACGAGTTTTGGTGGAATTCCTGTTCCAAGTTTTCTCGAGTTGTCGGTGTTTTAGTTGCGTTCTACGTTTATTGTTTGGGATGGGAACGTCATGGTTGAGAAGCAGGGAGTGCGCATGTTGCCTCAATTATTGAGATTTTTCATGGCCGTGTCAGCCGGACCCTCGATAGCACTTTTGGCAGCGGCACGTGGTTAAGTGCTGCATGTTCGTCGAGGACTACCTCCTCTTTATCCGTTCGGAACTACTTCCCGTGAAGGTTAGTGATATTTTTGCTGCTTTGGAATGGGAGTTAGCCTCACCCATGAGATACCGACGAAGAAAAGAAATTCCATTTTTGGAGTTTCAGTTAGCTTTCACCGCCCATCGCATTTGCTCGCAGTATTATCCGAGAATAAGTAAGGCTAAAATACGCGTAGGTACATCGAAGCTAGTGAAAATAGGCATAGCTACAACTTGTTTAGGATTTGCTATCACGAAGTCTTGCCACCGCTTAGACAATTTCAGCTTTTCTCACGAGCGTCAGCATTTAGAGAAGGCTGATTTTTCGAAAACCACGGTTGTCTCAGTATCAGAAGAGCTGGTATAGAAGGTTAAGAAAGGAGCACTACTCGATCCGCATATTTAAATAGAAGAAGCAACGTTTCCAGTCCCTTTCGTTCAACGGATTGGGCACGGTAAAAGAAGACATCTAAGCGTTGTGGCGCGGGAGTGCTTTGTGCCCAAATAACTCGTTAAGCACGGTGAACGCGTAACCTGGACTGGCGTCCAAGGCTACATGTACTATAAAAAAGCACATCAAGCAGTTTGTGCATGCTGAATAAGAGTAGTTTATGTCATTTTACTGTCATGTCGTACAAAACACTTAGGGCAGACGGGGCGCTGCAATAACTAAGAGACAACCACACTGCTGTCAAGAACTCCGCTAGCTCAAACCTTGCTGTGCATTCAAAACATGTAATTGCGAAAAAAATGTTTCATGAAATAGAGGTAACGTATAAAAGTAATAACCAAATAAATCGCGAGATTGTGTAAGCTTGCCACATGCATGCGAAGCAAAGACTTCTATCCCTTTACACGATACAGAAATGCAATTTCGGATTGGCCTAATCAAACGACATCTTTTCACGACATGTACGCTCTATGTAATTCTTTTTTTGTGCATGTGCTGGTGACTTCATGTGTAAAATAAATAAAATCAATTTACAGTCAGCGCCCGTGTGTGTCCATTCCCTTTTATTGCGATAGCAATTATATGGACACTCTCGGCTGGATTTTGCCGTCCACGTTGCCGTCATCTCCCGTATATTTATATGTATCTAATATATAGAAAAGCCAGAAGAAAAATATTTCACAGAACATTTCCTAAGCGCGGAATCGAACGCGCGACCTCCCGCTTCGCAGCGCGTGGCATTAAACCGCTCGGCCACGAATGCGTACATCTTGCAGCATTCTAACGGCGAGCTATTTATATACACCATTTAGCGCTGGTGGTGCGCCGATCCCAAAGCTTTTCAGCGTGTTCTTTGCATTACCGGCGAGATGGCGCGCAGGACACGCTTGAGATAAAGAACTGTATCTCAATAGGTTGGCACCGCGCTCCTTGTGATGCACGCGCTCGTCTACTACTTGCACTTCCCCCCAACAGGGCGTCGTCGCCCGTGCGCACGCGCTTACTCGTGGGAGGGGGGGGTGTACGCCTTGTGCTTTCACAGGAAACCTTGCGTTGAAGAGTGCACGGATGTCACCTCGCTCGCTGCAGCGGTCCCGTTTGCGAATGAAGCGCGATGTTCAAACACAGTGAAGTAACAACTTTGACAGTTGTTCTCTCTCGTTCTGTGTATACCTGTGCGTGCGTTTCTTGGGTCGTTCTTTGTGCTTGAGCAGCACGCTTTAAGTGTCGAGCTGTGAACGCTGTTTGTTCGCGCTCACCCTGTGTGTTTTCTTCGTGCGTCCTTTATACTTGAGCAGCGCGCTCCACGTTTCGATCTGCTTGCCGTTCTTCGTGTGACATTCCAATCTGTTGCTATCGCCCTTGCGGCAATAATGTGACTTTTGTCCTCCCTTCACGCTGCCGTCATAGCAAAAGCAAGTCACCTAGCTTGCCCTTTTAATTAAGTATAGTGGTATTTTTCCGTTCAGACGACATCAACACACTATCAGTCCTAGTCATCACATGTTTATTTAGTGTACTACATTTTTCCCTGTAAAACTGCTGAATCGACGTGTTCGGAAGGAAAAAGACAGCAGGCTTCATCTAGTTACGTCGGCTTCCAAAGCATTAACTGCGAAATCAGATATGCGTTATTGATTCTTTTGCTTTTGCCCGGAACATCGCTCATCAGCACAACTACGCGTCAGGAAATTAAACAATGTGTCCTCTTGTGCGGCAACATTGCCTCTTCTGGGTGGGGTAGGGGGGGGGGGGGGGAGTTACTCTTCTTATTAATCCAGACGTTTTCCAATATACGTCATCTTGATTCACTTCAAATAACATTTTTCTACTGCTCCATTGTGATTCACGCCTTAATTCATCTTTTCTGTAATACTTTTCAGATTATTCCACACTGTATTCTACCCTCATTCACGTCAAATAACATTGATGTAGCACTTCCTCCTGTATCACACCTTAATCCTTTTTCGCTCAACCATTCTGAACGTTAACCACACCTCATACAACCCCAAGCCACCCTGATTGAAATAAAACAATATTTATGCACCACGTAATTTTCATTCGTACCTTTGGTCACCTTATTCCGTCTTCTCGATACCATTCACACCTTTATCCACTCCTTAATCTACCACCAAGCGCTTTCATTCACTTGAAGCAACAAAAATTGGGGGGACCCTTAAGCTTCACCTTTAAGAGTTGAACGCGATAGCGATATCATGTCCCTTGTGCGAACTTCAATCACTTAGTGCATACTACGCAATGGTAGCATGCTTTAAACCACGAGAAATTATGCGCAGGAAATGCGGGAAATATTCTCGAACTTCCTATACACCCACTACGTGGTCTTAAAGGAATACGCGCTGTAAATTGTGTGCCTTTTGTAATAGGTGGATGGCGTTGAACCACAATGTCGTTAGAATGGCAATGTACGCTTGCACTACGCAATATTACTGCAATATTACATATTGTATTGTGACGCCTGTATACAGGACGCGTGTGTTTGTAAAGCATGAAGGCTATTTGCACTGCATTTCCAAGCAGAGGAAATTATTTTATATGTAATCCCAAGCAAAAGCATGGCTGTGTGGTAGAACACCTGCTTGCCACGCAGACGACCTGGGTTCGATCCTCATTCGGACCCGGAAAATTTATCATTTATTTCATGTGCATCTTTCTCGATTTTTCGGTCAAGGACAAGATGAGTTTTCGCTCACAACCAACGGCACCGACGCCAACGCCGGAATTTCTGCGAAACGAGCTCTTTAACGCTCTCGCGTTAATATTATACATGCTCACTATGCTCCACACCATAATCTACAATACTATATTTCAACTTAATCCACAGATTGACACACCCTAAATAACATCGACGTAGTACTTCATCACGCCGTGATACAATTTCATTCCTCTTCGCTAAACTACTTAGCACGTTATTCCACAATACATTCCCCTAAGCCAACTTTATTCACTTCAAATAACAATTCTTCAATACTACACAGTTTTCCATACCCTAATCCACCTTAATACACCTTCGCCAAACTAATCCGAACGTTAATCCACACTCTAATCCACATTAAGCCACTTTTTTCCACTTGCGATAACAATTATGCAATACTAGTCAAGTAGCACTGACAACTGGGCGAGTTGGTACGGATGCATGAATTTTTTAAAGGCGCGACAACTTAGACGAAAAAATACGAAAGTACCACACGAACACAAGCGCCGCTTGTGTTCGTGTGGTTCTTTCGTATTTTTCGTCAAGTTGTCGCGCCTTTCAAAAATTCATGTATGCAATACTACATACTTTTCTGTACATTAATCCACCGTATTCCATCTTCGCTAAACTAATTCGAACGTTCAGTCACACTGTAACCAACCTTAAGCCACCTTAATCCACTTACGATAACAATTATGCAATACTACATACTTTATCATGCCTTAATCCACTTTGATCAATCTTCGCTAAAATAATCCTAACGTTAATCCACACTCCAATCCACCTTCAGCTCCCTTGACCTACTTATTGTAACAATTATGCAAAAAGTACATACTTTTCCGTACGTTAGTCCACCTTAATCCACATTCACTTAATCCGAACATTAATCCACACTCTATTACACCCTAAGCCACTTTAATCCACTTACGATAACAATTATGCAATACTACATACTTTTGTATACCTGAAACCACCTTAATCCATCTTCGCTATACTAATCTGAACCTTAATGCACTCTCTAAGCCTAGTTAAGCCACTTTAATCCACTTACGATAACAATTATGCAATCCTACATACTTTTGCGCACCTTAATCCAGCTTAATCCATCTTCGCTAAACCAATTCAAACGTTAATCCACACTCCAATCCACCTTAAGTCACTTAATTCCACTTAATATAATAATTATGAAACCATACATAATTTTCATACCTTAATCCGCCTTAATCCATCTTCGCTATACTAATCTCAAAGTTAATCAACTATAATAACCTTAAGCCACTTTTATCTACATACCATAGCAATTATGCAATGCCACACATTCCATACTTTAATCCATCTTCGCTATATTAATCCGAACTTTAATTTAGTCTAATCCACCTTAAGCCACTTCGATCCGCTTACGATAACAATTATGCAATGCTACGTACTTTCCCATACCTGAAGTCACCTTAATCCATCTTCGCTATACTAATCCGAACGTTAATTCACTCTTATCCACCTTAAGCCACTTTAATCCACATACGATAACAATTATGCAATGCTACCTACTTTCCATACCTTAATCCGCCTTAATCCATCGTCGCTATACTAATCTGTTATTTAATCCACATTAATCCACCTTAAGTCACTTTACTCCACTTACGATAACAAATATGCAATCCGACATACTTTTCCATACCTTAATCCACCTTCGCTATACTAATCCGAACGTTAATCCACTCTAGGCCACTTTAAGCCACTTTGATCCACATACGATAACAATTATGCAATCCGACATATTTTCCATACCTGAAACCACCTTAATCCATCTTCGCTATACAAATCCGAACGTTAATCCACACTCTTATCCACCTTAAGCCACTTTATTCCACATACGATAACAATTATGCAATGCTACCTACTTTCCATACCATAATCCGCCTTAATCCATCGCCGCTATACTAATCTGTTATTTATGCCCCATTAATCCACCTTAAGTCACTTTACTCCACTTACGATAACAAATATGCAATCCTACATACTATTCCATACCTTAATCCACCTTCGCTATACAAATCTGAACGCTAATCCAACTTTAATCCACCTTAAGCCACTTTGGTCCACATACGATAACAATTATGCAATGCTACCTACTTTCCATACCTTAATCCGCCTTAATCCATCGTCGCTATACTAATCTGAACCTTAATCCACATTAATCCACCTTAAGTCACTTTACTCCACTTACGATAACAAATATGCAATCGGACATACTTTTCCATACCTTAATCCACCTTAATCCATCTTCGCTATACTAATCCGAATGTTAATCCTCTCTAGGCCACTTTAAGCCACTTTGATCCACATACTATAACAAATATGCAATCCTACATACTATTCCATACCTTAATCCTTCTTAATCCACCTTCGTTATACTAATCCGAACGTTAATCCAACTTTAATCCACCTTAATCCACATACGATAACAATTATGCAATGCAACCTACTTTCCATACCTTAATCCGCATTAATCCATCGTCGCTATACTAATCTGAACCTTAATCCACATTAATCCACCTTAAGTCACTTTACTCCACTTACGATAACAAATATGCAATCCGACATACTTTTCCATACCTTAATCCACTTTAATCCATCTTCGCTATACTAATCCGAATGTTAATCTCTCTAAGCCACTTTAAGCCACTTTGATCCACATACGATAACAAATATGCAATCCTACATACTATTCCATACCTTAATCCTCCTTAATCCACCTTCGCTATACTAATCCGAACGTTAATCCAACTTTAATCCACCTTAAGCCACTTTGATCCACATACGATAACAATTATGCAATGCTACCTACTTTCCATACTTTATTCCGCCTTAATCCATTGTCTCTATACTAATCTGAACCTTAATCCACCTTAATCCATCTTCGATATACTAATCCAAACGTTAATCCAACTTTAATCCATCTTAAGCCACTTTGATCCACATACGTTAACAATTATGCAATGCTACCTACTTTCCATACCTTAATCCGCCTTAATCCATCGTCGCTATACTAATCTGAGCCTTAATCCACATTAATCCACCTTAAGTCACTTTACTCCACTTAGGATAACAAATATGCAATCCGACATACTTTTCCATACCTTAATCCACCTTAATCCATCTTCGATATACTAGTCCGAACGTTAATCCAGTCTAATCCACCTTAAGCCACGTTGATGCACATAGGATAACAAATATGCAATGCTATATACTTTCCATACCTTAATCCACCTTAATCCATCGTCGCTATGCTAGTCTGAACATTAATCCACATTAATACACCTTAAGCCACGTTAATCCGCTTACGATAACAAATATGCAATCCTACATACTTTTCTATACCTTAATCCACCTTAATCCATCTTCGCTATACTTATCCGAACGTTAATCCACACGTTAATCCACACTTTAAAAACGACACATCCCGGCTCTTGCAATACCAAGGCGAGCCCTTTTCGATTAATTTACATTTCCACCTTCGCGCATTTCAGTGGTTTGCCCTCTCTGGGACGATACTGAAGCACATGCTCCTGGAGTGTGGCTTCACCACATGCTCTCACGAGACATCGCTGTAACTCACAAACGAACTAACGAACAAGTTTCGTTTCTGCGCATGTTATTCAAGGACAGCCCTCTAAATTCGATGTTTCTTGAAACTTCTTGAAACTCGGCTAATATGTTGAGATATAATTTTTTTTAAACGCCACCCATTCAGTTAAGGTGGTGTACTGCAGTGAAGCTCCAGCAAATGCTGAAGGGGCAATGTCCAG
>JALIZH010001681.1:0-13330 GCA_030522465.1 Rhipicephalus appendiculatus | reverse complement strand
ATCTCAGTCTGACGAAAATTTTCCCGTACAGATTGCTGTCGAAGAGCTAAACGTACTCGTTAAGACAACCGACGTGACACCCCTGAAAATGCCGGCGAAAGTGAAAGCACAATGCCGAGTGTCTCACGCCAAGCGTAAGAAAGCGGAGAGATCTAGGGCGCTATCTCCAGGACAATTTCTGCGTCCTACAGTAGCGTACGGCACTGGCTGGCAGTGAACCTGGTTCTTCAGCGGAAACCTGCAACACGTGTTGCGTGAGTGGCTGCGCACACGTTCGATAACTGCTAATCATACGATGAACGCTGCCGCCTCCTGACATTGCTCCCCTGTGAACCTTTCTCATCAACAGATTCGAGAAATGATTCCATCCGCAACTCGGCACCTCATTCGCAAATCCTGAAAATAGAGAGACACCCGTGGGAGTGGTGTGGTCAAATCCGGACCCCTCTACACCAGATCGAAGCTGAAGCCAGAAAACATACAGGCAGCAATGAAATACTATACTCACGATGAGCTCAACTCCACCCAACAAAACCCGAACAAGAAAGATTTCAGTGCAAATAGCGGCTCACCCTGACACAGGGATCGAGCTCACGAAGTTCTCCTTGAGACCGAAATGTTTTGCGTGCACAACGTTGCTTCACCAGGAGCAAGAAACACACAACTGCTTCAGTGACGTTTGTGACTGTCTAACTTGTCTGAGTATGACTTGTCGCTATGACTCCCTGTGTATACAACAGGGGTAAAATATTGGGGCACCCTTAAGCTTCGCCTTTAAGAGTTGAACGCGATAGCGTTATCCTGTCCCTAGTCCGTACTTCAATCCCTTAGTGCACACTATGTAATGGGCAGCATGCCTTAAACCACCAGCAATTATGCGCGTGAAATGTTTTCGAACTTGCTATGTGCCCACTACGGGGTCTTAAGGGAATACGCGCAGTAACGTGTGTGCCTTTTGTAATGGGTGGCTCGCTTTGAACCACGATATCGTTGTGATATTCACATGTTCTGACGCCCGATGGCAATGTACGCTTGTACCACGCAATATTGCTCGATATTAGATGTTGTATTGCGACGCCTGTATACAGGACGCGTGTTTGTAAAGCGTGAAAGTTATTTTCACTGCATTTCCAAGCAGATGAAGTTATTTTTGCTGTTTTCCCAAGCTGACGCTTGGCTGTGTGGTAGAATACCTGCTTGCCACACAGACGGCCTGGGTTCGATCCTCACTCGGACACGGAAATTTTTATTATTTATTTTATTTGCATCTTTCTCGATTTTTCGGTCACGGACAAGATGATTTTCCGCTCACAACCAACGACGCCGACGCCGACGCCGGACTTTCTGCGAAATGAGTTCTTTAACGCTATCACTTTAATAAACAGTTCCTTCCGAGAGCTCCATTTGACTACATTTCTAGAAATCTTGCGGTTAGTCCTTACGCCAGTACCAAAACTGCGACGCGTGCACGCACGCAAATGTTCAAATTTGCACTTTAAGGCAGCTCTTTGGTTTTATCTGTCAAGCTGTTGCCCCTCGAGCAGAACTAAAGATATTCGCGACCTAAAAATAACGATAATGACAACTATTGCGCCATGCTCGCTCAATGTTGTGGTTGCTCAGTATACGCCAATTTGGCCACTTTTCGTGCTTCGTAGTTCCGACCTCACAAAAATAATGCAACATGTTTTTACAGATTAAGTTAGAACACGTGCTTGGCTTTAATTCTGAAGAGTTCAAAGAAAATCGAAGATGGTGTATTTTTTTTTTTAATGACCTTCAAAATATTGCATTTTGAGAGACATGTCCTCAGTTGAACATTTCTGGTTAACGTTTCAAGCCACTCTCAGATATTTCGTTCAGCACACTCGTTCACCAAACATACGAAATTTTTTTTTAAAAAACTTCGGGAAGTCTGGCGTTTATACTTACGGAGGAAAAAAAATCTTAAATGTGAGCATTATTGAGCTTTGTGCCGATTTTGCGATTTTTTTTCCTCAACAGAACAACATCAAAACTGCAAAGTAATAATTTTTTTGTCAACGCAAACTATCCGCAGTATCTGGCGAAAATTTTTCAGACCTTCAGCTACAATAGTGTTTTTGTAGCGTCTCATCGAAATCCCATTTTCGCGAAATTCGAAATAGGTGGTGCCGGCTCAGTGGAGACTTGCGAATTTTTTTAAAGAAGGTGAAATTTTTTCTCGCGAAACCAAAAAGTGGATTTGTGGCCCTGGGGACTCTGAAAACAATATATATTTTTTTCGGCGAAATTAAAGGGGGTCGGCGGACATGCACCGACGTTCTTATCTGAAAACACCCTGCTAAAGCCTTACTATCTCTGTACCGTGGTATTCTGCCCGTAATTCACCAGGATGGCTTTGTTTCGGAACGGAAGCAAATAGAGAGTTTTAGAACACCGCACGCAAAGCTTGCCGGCATTGCGGGCGTAGCGTTAGCGTTCGTCACTTAACGGGAGCCCGCAAGAGGCTAGCGTACGACGCATGCGCAACGCAAACGCAAAGCTTCGCGTACGCTGTTCTAAAACTCTCGAAAAGCGGCACTGCTTGCAGAAGCAGAGAACGCTGCTGATGTAGAAAGAAAAGAAGACGATTCGGCAACGCAAGCTTTGCGCTGGTTCTGCCATTGCTGGTCAGTCTCCAATAGTATAATGCTTAATTAAAACGCTTCATTACACTATCAATAGCTTCTCTCATGCTTTCCTTGGATTCAATATGTGTTGCCTTATTGAGGCTGTGGTTCACTGAAATAGGCCCTTGGTTCCCCTTCCTTTGTTGTTTAGATAATGGGTTGCGTAATAAGAAATACTAAAACATGAGAACTTTACTTGCTCCATATCTAGAAGCGAAACCGGCTGTGTAGCAAAGATTCTGGGTGCAACGCTTTAGCGAAAAAACAAGAAACTAAATGTTCAGCAATGACGCACTAGTAATATTAATTGCTGGAACTTTACACGCCAAAACTACGATATGTTTATGAGGCGCGCCGTAGAGGAGGTCTGGACTGGAAAAAACGATGTCTACAGCACGCGCTTAGCGCTTAGCGGGCGTCTCCCATTCCCTGTCGCGGCAGAAGAGTGTGCCGGAAATTTCGACCACCTGGGGTTCTTTAACGTGAATTTACATCTACGTACAGCATCAAAATCCAAGTGCATACTAGTGGATTTTCGCCTCGTTCGAAAATTCTAGAGCCGCAGCCACGATCAAACCGGTGCCCTTCGGGTCGGCAGCCGAGCACCGTAACCACTGACAGCAATTCTAAAAAAAAAAAAAAAGAAAAAAAAAACATAAAAAGAATTTCTGCGATTCGAACCCGTGCCGCATTCACCGCACGTGAGTCGCCAGACCAGGCGCTCAACCATCTAGGCCACAACGCACACCGGTCGCGGGGCGGCAAAATGGGTCTTATCAAGATACAACGGTCGAACACGCGAGCCGAAGACGCGACTGTGTTGTAGAAAACTTCATTTTGGAACGTGTTTTTCTTCACACAGAAACATGATTGCGGCCTCAAATGAAAGCTTCGTCTCCGTACTACTCAGATCGCCGAGAAATTTGCAGGATTCCGCCTAGTTTTTTCAGATGGCCCGTTCTTGGCCCGAAAAACGAGGCGTGATTTCGGCCTCTTCCATAGGACCCCATTGTTTAAACTTTAGTCGTCGTGGGAACAGAATGTGAAGCCCCGATGTTAACGATGCTGCATTTGTTAAGTGCGGTACAGCTCCTAGAAGGTGCCCCTTTAAGAAGTTTTGGAAATTGCGCCTCTACGATTTTTTATCGTCGAAAAATGACCCTGTCCCATTGAAAGAGTGAGAGCTTCCAGCAGTGGCCGCTAGGAGCGCTGATCATCCAATGTCCCCGAAAGCTGGATCTGCTTTTTCAACTAGTAAACATAACCAAAAAGCCCAAATGCGGATCCTACTGCCGTTGATTTGCACAGCTCGTTGGCGCTTCTTCCTTCGAATAGCGTTTCGCCTTCGAATTGTCTTAGGTGAATGCACAAGGAACCCTGTTAGTTTTTGTTCGGGATTTCGCGTTTCTCAAATTCAATTTCCTTATCACTATTTCCGATAGTCTCTGGACTGTCGCCAATTCGTTCTTCTTCCTAATACCATTATTGGCCGAAGTAATCTGGTAGAGCTACCATCTCTGTTTGTTATAGAGTCTATTAAATGTATAATTCTAGAAACATCAAGAAAACCTGTTGTTTTATTCATTACCTGAATCATGCATTATTCGCACGTGTATTTTTCCATATTGAGTCTGGGAGATTGTTCAGACATAAATTTCCCGTCTCGCTTTCTTTGTTTCCTTTCATAGTCGGGGTTTTTAAGTACCGGTTATTTAAACCTGTTGCTATTAAGTGCTGTCCCACCATCTACAACTAGTGAAGTTACGGGAAATTACAGGAAAGAAAACCGTTACACTTAAAATGACATTACAAAAAGAAATAATCAGGCAGCACACTTAGACGTATGGATATAGGTGAACCGTATGACTGTCTTGTATTTTTTTACAGCCGTGGTTATAACTCTCCAAGAGCAAGAAACACCACCGGGAATGTCAACGGCACCAATGAGTGACCCGGGGCCACAGTAAATATATAATAATACAATAAAATACGTCATTGGGGTTTCATATTCTTACAACTGACGGCTTATCCCGCAAAACATGTCTTCCCAGAAGCCAACATAAAAGGATATGGGCGTAACGTTGGTCTTTGTAAGCTGGCATTCCTGCATTATGCATGGCGGTGAAGCCTACTTGTAACCTCCACAGAGGTGTCCATGTCTCGATGCGTCGCAGTAGATACTGCACAGTGGCATGAACGTTGATGGGTACGTTCACAACCTGCCCTTTCATTCTTAACCCTTTGATGCCCAAAATTTTGTTTCCGGTGCACAAAATCAAGAAAACTCTAGTGTGCACAAAGAAAGGTCAAAATATGCTAATTACTTTGTCAGAAAAAAAATTATGATTATTTATAGGCAAGTAATGAGTTGTTGCTCCTGAGCAACATTGGGCACCTGTGGTACTACTTCACATGGAAGGTCTTGAAACAGTTGCAGCTTGGGATGGGGTACAGATGCATGTTTCACTTAGCGCATTACAGAAATGTATACCCTAACTTGCAGAACTTGCATCGGTTCTTCTTTTGGCCGTACCGGGGCTAGTGATTCTATCTTTCTGTCGCTCTGTGTACTCATTCTCTCGCATTCTACACTCTAAGAAAAAAAGGACTAAAAGGGGGTAGGGAGGTTAGTCCTTTTGGGGATCAACTGATTTGCCACAACCAATAGTCCTTTTGGGGATGAACTGCAAGAGGATAAACAGTTAGTCCTTGAAGGATTAACTGCAAAGGGACTAAAGGTTGCTCCTGTGAGGACTAATGGTTGCTCTTGTAAGTACTAACAGTTGATTTTCGGCAATGGTCCCTGACAGAGCAAATGTTACTCTCGTAAGGACTAACTGTTGACCATCAGAGATGATCCTTGGGAGAGCAAATGTTACTCTCATGAGGACAAACTGTGGATCCCGAGAAATCATCCCTGGGAGAGCGAATGTTACTCCTTCCGTATAAATTGTTATCCATTTGAACAATTTTTGAAGGGACTAACGAGTAATCCGCTAATGATTCACGTGTGAATGACCTGGCCATCCTCGCCAGACTGGCATGATAGCTTGGTCATCTGCGCTTTACTCAGCACTACATCCGTGTATGTGTGTGGGAACGAAAAATTGGAGAAATCAATTCAGGGCTACAAACATTTGAGGAGTTTTTTTTCGAAATGAGCTAAATCCAGAAACCGAAACTAGCTCAAATAATGCTCCATTGGCACGTACATACTCTCAACTTTCCTGTAAAACAGTTATCGAAACGAAATGGGTCAATACAACCAGCTACGAGTGCTTACAGATTTCGTTTCAAAACGAAATTGAGCCAGATCCGTGCGCTGTACGGATCGAAATGAGGCAAATCCAGTATGCCAATAGCAGAGCTTTTTACCTCCAGACAGGGTATTTGGCCAGATTGAAAAGGACGTGAGCAAGAAATCCTCACGAAGAAACACGAAGAAATCCTGAATCCCCAGAGCTACCAAATGATTTTTTCATATCATGGCACTGTGCTAGAGCTCGGAAAACATTGGGACGTGTATGACTGGAAAGCCTACTGTACGGCAGAGATGAAATCGACATCCAGCTTGCCGTTTAAGGTAACAGAAACCAAGGTCTTCTACATTCAAAGAAATGCAGCTGGTAGAAGCCCTAGAGTTAGAGCAGAACCCCACTATAATGTTTCCGTATCAAATTTCGTGCCAGTCCTAAAGAGGGGAAAGTCCCTTGCACAAGCTACCGTGCAATGCCCACTGTACACTCATCATGTCAACAAAATGAAACTGATAGATGTGACGAGCTATCTCGTGAAGCATTTCGGCAGTTCATGGCAAGAGAATCAATAGCTCGCTTATTTTGTCAGTGTCCTCAGGCGTGCCAAAGAAAATGATCATACAGAAGATTTCGAGTAGAGCTGCTTGTGCTGCGAAGAAGACGCACCGGCTCTTCGTGTATAGTTGAAGGCCCTTAATTGAAGCACTGTTGCCTATCTTTGATGGCTTTTCGGCCAAAGCTATCATACTACTCTTGAAAGTCGATTTCAATAAAGCTTTTGCAAGAATACCGCCTCGAATTGAATGTGTCATTTCAATATGAGCCAAATCCAAAGTTATCATGCTAATATTGGTCAAGTCCGCTGTATATTTTTTAATTAATTGTGGCCGTAAACTTCTACTAGCTGACATGTAAAATATATCGCGTAATAGGTTTGAAAGCGTTGTATTTACATTGCGTAACAAATTTTCACTGTTTTCACAAATTCTGTTTTGGTGGATTTGACTCATTTCGAAAAAAAACTCTTCATTTATTTTCCCCAAACAGTGCGCCACGCGCACCAGCGGTACTGGCCGTCCGCTGCTGTTCACCTTGATGAAGCGGCACAGCAGGTCAAACGACCGGTGAGTCTTGCTCGCCCAGTTGAAGGCCCAGTGCTGTGTCCGTGTCGCTTTTCGTCCTTCTTCGTTCGTGCGCTAAAAAGTGAAACATGAATTACTAACATTCCCAAGCATACGCTCTTTCAGTAGAAGACCTTCTGACCCAAAGTGTACCGGAGTCTAGTAAGAATACCCACATCATCTTCGTAGATACGGAGAGGGATGTCAAGAAAAAAATTACAAGCAATTCAACTTAGTGTCAATTGTTTACTAGCTATTTACCAGGTGTATGCAGTCGCCGACCGTATTTCAGGCGCATCTTTCGAAAGAGCAGTTTCCCTGTTGCTTACCTCTGCGATCTCAAAACGAGATCGGCATCTCGTTCACACTTGGAACTACGAAAGGAAAATCAAGTAAAATCCCCTCAAACGCGCGAGTCGAACCCGCACTACTGAGGGAGAAAAACGCGCTGCAAAACTATCGGCTATTTCACTAGACAGGCGAAGCATCCAGCCCTTAGAAAAACGCGTTAACTGCTTTCAATGGATTCTTTTAAGCACTTACAAGCCATAATGCTGATCATATTTTAATTTGCTTTGTCAAACTTGAATGAAATTATGTATACCAACTTCAAGACTTTCCCTATCGAGAATTTTTAGTTGCGCGGTGACCTTTCAATTCTTGAAAACACCTTCAACAAGGTAAAGACTTGGCGAGAAGCGGCAAATTAGGACACGGGAAGAGAAGTCACGTGAATGACACTGCACACGCTAGGAGCAGTGATACAGATCGCCAACGGTTTTGATTTCTTCATTGTGCTGACCCTCGGTGTTCTATCAAGGGTTCCAGAAAAAAAAAGGCAAACACGAATTTATTAACATCTATCTTAATTCCTACGAAATGCCATCATTTAGGTGGTGTAGCGCCTGCTTTCGAAAAACTAGGATGGCTCTTACCTGCAAGAAATACAAAAAAAAATGTTTTTGTTTTAAAAATAAAATAGCTAGAAGCGCACGGCTTAATCACGTAAGCCACAATGATTAGGCAATCGCACGCTCATACAACATGCTAAAACATGCCGCGCACAGTGCTTTTTCAGCTTTCATATTCTTTATAATGCAATGTGCCAAGGCGATGAAAATTAAAAACTTACCTTGAGAATTAACAGAGGCACGAGGTTTGCAGAGCCAGCTAATCCCCAAATGGTGATCAGACTTCAAGGTGACGGCGTCTATTCTTGAAGCTTTGCAGAAAAGATGCTGCAAACTGGGGTGTCCACTTCTTTGCAGGAATGTTCTGGTGTTGAGTCCATTGAACAGCCGTTCCACAGAAACACACTTGCATGCGCGTCCACAATTGCAGCACATGCAGCGAAGTATGATTTCACAGCTGCGTTGATAGTCTGTGTAGATAGCGGCACTCGCTTTCCACGAAATCAGAGCAAGAAAGATCACAAGTGACGAACACGAACCGCACTCGTGACTGCAGTGAGCGATTCTGAAGAAGAAAGTGCGGCGCGGATGGATACACAATATACGCGCTGCAATATCTGTCACATTTGCACGATTGTCACCGCTAGTAAATGTTTTGAAGCTTATTGGAAAACTAAGTTTCAAGTCCTCATAATTAGCGGTGCAGCATTAACACCTTACAAATTAATCTTTTCTCGCGTTATTTTCTTGATCGCAACTCTAAGCGGGCCGACGAGGCTTGTCATAAGTGCAGTGAACCTTTGAACATGCATTCGCCGCATTCCTACCCCCCTCAGCAGCACCCCGCCGCTTGCAACCACTACCCCGACAAAGTAGAAAGGCGAGTTTCGGAACAATAGGGCGCGCCTCTAGACCGGCCGTGACCGAGGATCAGATGCACCCTACCTTTCAAAGGCTGCTGAGCCGTGCTCCCAACAAGGGCTGCAGAAAAAGCGTCTTTTCTTCCCTTCAACCCCGTCCCGAGGGAGTAAGTGAGCCATTCGTCCTCCCGTTAGTCCTCCAAAGTTGCACACGACACGCCCTCCACCGCAATTGGTCCTCTAGAGGACTAACGACACGATTTGAGGACTAAAGTTGACGTTACTCCCCCCTCGAGCCGGTTTTTTTTCTTAGAGTGTATCGTTTTCTCTTTCTTTCCTCTATTTATCTTTCTCTTACTCGCTATCTCTTTTTCTCTCCCTGTATTCGTTCTCTCACCTATCAGAATTATTGCACGAACTGGTGCCGCCTACAACCCAACAACCCCGGACCAGGACGAATTTTTCGGCAACTAAGAAGCTTTTCTTTCTGAGAAATCCGTACGGATTTCCTTGTGGTTCGTGCTACAAACGGGTGGTTGTCAATTTTCCCTTTCACAACAAGTACTTTCTTCCATCCCACTTACACGCTATCTACACATACGCGACCCGGGACTTGTCTTTGATGTAACGAACACAGTGACACTTTCTCACGTAAGACACAAAAGCACTGACCACCGAGATAAAGCGGTCTCACCAGGACTCACAAAAGAAACACTCACAGCATGGTCTTAGGAGGCACAAATCTCTGAACTGGACTCAAGAAGCCAACCGGCAACCCTGGACTTATCCCGGCTAAAGTGCCTAGATTTTTTATTCCCGGCGAGGCGCGGCAGCCAGTGGGGCCCTACCGGGGGACACCACCCAACATTGAGCCACGCAGACTTTTTGTAAAAACTAAGTTTCTTCTCCTTCTTCTTCCCACGCTGGACAAATCGGCGCACGTATTGTGCGAGCGAAGTAGAAGTGGAACAAGAGGACGAAGAGAGCGCGTGCAGGCTCATGACAATGATAGTCTTATTTCTCCGTCACACGGAAAACCAAGAACATAACAGCTCTGCAGGCTGGAAAATACTGCCAGCGTTTCTTCCTATACTGCTTGCACTTCCATAAATGCCCGCTGTTGCTCGTGAGCAACAACCATTTTGGCGGGAAGATTTCTGTTATTTAACTCGCGGCTACGCCAGTCACCGTGCTCATAAATATTCTACAACACTTTATGAGCAATGTTAAGACTAAGAGGTGTCGCAGTTGTGTGCCGTTCCGCTGTAGTCGAATAAATTTACTCCCGTGTGTGGAGCTCGATTTCTCACCTCTCAGACGCTGGAACAAACACTACAAAAAGGCGATGCATCGATTTCTACGTATTTGTTTGATGCGCAAGGCGCTCGCTACACTCTAAGGGCAAAAGGGTGTTAAAAGGGTGTGCCGTTCGTCCTCTTGGGGACTAATGGGGCTGCCACAACCATTAGTCCCTTTAAGGACTAAGGCACGGGTCTAACAGTTAGTCCCCTCAAGGGACTAACATTTAGTCCTCACATTTACACCCTCGTGGGCAACCGTTGGTCCCCACAGTTGCACCTCAAGGGACTAACGTTTAGTCCTCACATTTACACATTCGCGGGCAACCGTTAGTCCCCATAGTTGCACCTCAATGGACTAACATTTAGTCCTCACCTTTACCCCTTACCGGTCAACCGTTAGTCCCCACGGTTGCACCTCACCATGACGAACGGTTGGTCCACTCAAATGCTCCACTGGGATGAACTTTTTATCCTCAGTTCAAATGATGCGTTAATCCCCAGGGATGATTTTGCACAGTTACTCTCTGCAAGGCTGATTACTTTTCTCGCGTGTTTTTCTCCGCAGTGAGCAACAAATGGCGCAGAAAAGAACACGCGAAAAAAATATTTAGCCATGCTTGTTTCACTACTTTCGCAGTCAATGCAACAACGAAAGACAAAAGTGAGACAATGAAATGTTTTATTTTTCTATATACATATTAAGTTTCTGCATTCTTTCAGTGAATTCGCTGCCAGATGTCAAATTCAGGTCCAGCCGCGTTGTCATATCTCGTACAGACGTCTTGGTCAAGCTGCTCCAACGGAAGCGACAGATGACTGGCATTGCACGCACAAGCGCAACCAGCCTTCTGCACGTAGTGGACACCGTCTGCACAAAAAGATTGCAAACAGTTAAGTTACATGTGACAGTGAGGAAGATACACGCACATGGCAAATACGTGCAAGGTGAAATAAATACGCACGTCTAAAATATGGCATGCAAATATTTCCACCGCGATGTCATACATAATCGAAAACGCATTTCGAGTCACATAGCGCAACAGCTCAAGTGCGGCAGCCGCAGCCATCATGCGCCGCGACCACCGAGCCGCCAACGAGTCGGCGAGTTCTCTGCGAGCGGCGTCGTATACAGCTCGAGCAAGCGAACGAGGGGCCGAACGCGGAGCTTCTGCCGCCAGCGAACTGAGCGAACCTCGGAACAGAGGAGCGAGCGAAAGCGGAACCGCCGCCACAATCGGCACTGAGCTGCTTTCGAGCGAGCGCCGCGGAAGCCGACGGTAATGTCGACAAATTTTCACAAAGTTCCTGGATCGAGCGGCAGAGTACAACGAGCGAACGCGGGGGCCGCCGCCACGAACGGCGCTGAGCTGCTTGCGACCGATTGACGGGGAAGCCAACGGTAATGGCGAAAACTGTCCACAGAGTTCCGAAGCACAGCTAAAGTCGGCCAGCTAAAGCACCCGCCAGTTGCCGGTGCACTTCAAGCGCGCGACATACAACCGAGCTCGTTGACGGCAACCGCAATACGTTTTGGACGAGTCGCGCCGCAGCGGCGAGGCCTCAGCCCAATATCGCGAGCACGCAGCTCATCACCGCGGCGAGAGCGTCCAGGCGGCCGACGGCAATGGCGGCCAATTTTCAGGCAGTCACAAAGCACAGGCGAGCGGACGACAAAGCCGACCTTCGCGGTGCATTTCGTGCGCGCGATATATACAACACGATCGAGCCCGTTGCCAACTAGCGCGATGCGCTTCGCGCAAACGACAGGTACGGAAAAATAAAGTATGATCACTTACTTGTGAAATAATTCCAGCGCCAACTTCTTCCCAGAGTTGGATTGAATTCATGGATCCGATAGGCCTATGTCTTCTCGGCCGCCATTCCCAGCCGGTGTCGACGCAGTGCCGTTGCTACGCCAGCGCACCGTGGCCGGAGAAATACAGCGCGGCGTCTCGGCGGGTCGAGACCAGCTCCAAACTTCATGGGTGCGGCGAAACGTAAAAGCAGCACCGCACGCTTATCCACGCATACGCGGCATACGTGTTTATCCAAGGCACAGCGGCGTAGTTCCTAAATCATCGAACTCTCCGAGCGCGACACAACCGCCGACGTGCCTCCATGAAAACAAGTGAGAAGACTGACCAAGAGCGAGGAGGACGGTTAGTTCCCTTGACAACGGTTCGCACACGTGACGTATCTCCCGCGCGGTTCATCCCTTTGGTGCCTTTGGAGACTAACTGGTTTGCACACGGCACGCATCCCTCTGTGGTTACTCCTCAGCGGTCTATCCGTTCATCGCGCGCGCCTATTGGGCTCCGTTACTCCTCTTTCGGGTAATTTTGCCTTAGAGTGTACTCTTTGCCTCTTAGCACAGATAGCGTTAGAAGCATGGTGCAGGAGGGTGTGTTTGCAGAAAAAAATAATTTTGGGGTTGTTGCCCTAGAGCAACAGTGGGCATCAAAGGGTTTTAACTGTCCTTCACCGCATCACCACTGTACCGTGTGCGAAAAAGCTTTGCTCATCATCCAATTTCACACAATGGAATGGTTGCAATTTTTTTACTCTGGCTGCATTATCGGCGAGAGAATAGAAAAATAAATGGTCTGTCGTTTAAATTTGGCAGCTAAATTGAGAAGAACGCGGACATTTTGAGACATACAAGTTGTTGCCATTGTTAAGGAGACTGATTGTTCTGTTTTCTTGTGTCAGAAATTATTCACGCTTTGTACTGATGCTTCTTATGGCAACACAGACCAATCGATCTTCTTCGAGCGTATATTCACCGCCACCTCGGTGCCACGTGTTTGTAATAAGTGTCATCCTGCAGTAATTTGAACAATGAAATTGCCAATCGGATGGAGCGCAGGCTTTCCTGCTCATACGGCGGCTGTCATTCGTAATTCTCCGCCGCTAAACAGCGGGGATTACGCAGGGCGGGTTATATAATTCGAGCATAATGCTTTGGTGTTTCAATTCGTTGTGGTAATCAAGCGTTTCAAGTCAATGTGCTAATCAAAAAGCCTGCGCTTGGGATCGGTGCGTCTTCGAACTCGGCCCCATACGTACTACCGAAACTTGGTCACTCCTAACAAACGGGTGAGAGCCTCTTTGTACAGATGACTGTAGTTGCGCTCAGCAGGAGCGAGACTCCTCGACGCAATAGCAATCGGCCGTTCGGTGTCGTATTCATCGCGTGGAGCCTAAGTTCTATTCCCAGTCCTTTCATCCA
>JALIZH010001678.1:0-76605 GCA_030522465.1 Rhipicephalus appendiculatus | reverse complement strand
CGGGACGAATGGTTTCGCGGTGATTATTATTCCTACAAAGGCTTCATGCCGAAGGACTTTTCATGCTATAATCTATTCCTAGCTGTTTTGCGAGTGCATCACACTTCGTTTCACTCTTTTTCTTTCTTTGTTTTTTGCAGGCCTTGTCAGCCCGCAATCCTCACGTACCGCATAAACTACGCTACCTGCGCCGGTGTGCTGGAGGAGTTCGATATAAAGGCGGGTTCAGTGGGTTCCCCCGGGTACAGAGTAAGTGTGTCCAGATGAGTCGCTCACTGGAAGATAGGATCCGAGAATGTGGCACGGCCAGAGGCATAGTTTAGTTGCCATGGTTTCCTCTCTACCTTTTTTTGCCGATAAAGCTTTCTCCAAATCCCCTTTCCAAACCTTCTTGAGCATTCTTGAGCATTCTTGAGCACGTGCACCGACGCAATTAAGTCAACGCTCAAAGGAAGAGCCATCGCGCTTGTGCTTTCCCGGTAAAAAAAAAAGAAGAAGAAAGAAAGAAACGCGCATTGCTGTATCCCCGGGCTAGCACACAGCACATCCGTCACTGTGCTATTGTGGACGAGGAGTTACGAAGTCGCGCTTTATCGGGCGCCCTCTTGCGTGCTTGGTATAGGACAACGCTGGCGCGCTCTTCGTATGCTGTCAGCGCTCTACGAAAACACCACGTGGAAGCCCTCCTGGGAATTTCTCTGAGTGCTTTCGAAACGAGCGAAGTTTTTGCAGCAAAAATGGAAGCACAGAATTCTTTACGGCAGCTGTCTTCTTACAGAATATGTACAGTGAGCGCTCATTGCGCGTGGTCGCCGCGACGGGTTGTCCCCAAACAAGCTTCTTGCGTGAAAGGCAGTCCAATCCATGGGGGTGAACTACGTAATATGCTCCCTTATATTGGTCTGCCTGTGCGAATAAATGGGGCATAGCAGAATGGAGCCTCAGTTAAGAAATTGCGCGGCCACTGTATTAATAGTAACCGTTGTTGCGTGGACGTCATGAAAGATTTTCGGAAATAAAATCTCAAATCCTTAAGGAAATTAGCGCCTCGGTGACTTTTGTGGGCCGTCAGCAAGTTTATTTCTTGCAAATCCCCTGACATTTATTTGTGATAATTACTCAAGTGGTGTCGCACTCTACGTTTATCTGCCTCCTAAGCTAGTGATTTCCCGCTGTTCTCTCTCTCTTTCAATCTAGCACATTCATCGGTAGGTGATAATACAAACATGACCATACGGTTTGTGGTGTGTGTCCCTTTTTAACATAATTCATACCACTCCCTTTCTATCCCAGTGAATTTACCAGTGTCTATATAAGCAAAACGCACATAGACGAAAAGATCAGACCTTATGTTTCGCTCGTGGTATAAGAAGGAGAAGCACTCTGCGATCTGAAACTTGGAATCGTGCTACGCGTAGGTGAACAACAGTCACATATAAACGCTCGCTTGAGCAATTCTCCAAACAACGCAGGTACAGAAAAAGTTATTGAAGCAAGCAGCTGCAAAGCGGGTAAAAACAAAATGCAGGGACTACGATGCAAAATTTTTGATATAAAACATTTTTGATGAGTACTGCGGCAATTTAGGATGCGAAATTCCGGCTATAATGCGAAAATCGTAGCACCTTTCCTACAAGAATACGTGCGGCCCCGCAGAAGACAAGTAAAATTGGGATGGGTCAACTTTAATTTTGGAGTCAATCAGCCTCGTTTTGGGGGTCGATATGAAGGTGAACAATATATGGGCCAGCTTGCGGGAGCAAAACGTCTTAGCCGGCGAGCCTGCACGGGCGAGAGTCCTATAGTGAGCGCTTTCTGCTAGTCACCAAACATCGCAGCCTCACGCCGAAGGAGAGATCTTCCTCGCGGAAGTGCTGGCTGCCCGTGCGTGCTCTAGCCGACGGCCGTTCGCCATTTCAAGGTTTCAAACGTAAGCTGCCCGCAGCTTCTTACCCTGACGACACGTGTGAAGCTTGACACCGGGCTCCGGTGCGTACGCGCTGCACTACGGCACCGAGTACAGGCCTACGCTCTAAGCTGCAAAAGAAGAAAATGTTAGGCTCGTCCTTTGGGGGGAAGGGGGGCATAGGGGAGGGTAACTGCATTGCCGCGATCATTACTCCATACAGAATGAACAATTCGTCCTTTAGGGAGTAACTGCCGGGGGGCAAGCTATTAGTTCTGGATAGTTTCGAAGAGACTAAATGTAGGGGTGTGGATGTCACGCCTTTATGGGAGTAATTGATTGATGGCTTTTTTTTTGGGTGGTAACTGCGTTGAGTCGAACTGTTGGTCCTGATGGTACTCACAGTTGCTCCTCTATAAAAGAGAGATGCAACCATCAACGGCATCATAGGACGCTACGCCGGCGCATAGCCAAACTAGACAGGGACACAGACGACCACGCCTTCCAGGTATGCCGCGCTCAATGGCAGGACACGTGGGAAGGCCTATAGAGCAATAGTTCTCAAATGGGAGTCCGCGCGCACCAGTGGGTCCGCGAAGCAATTTCTGTGGTTCCGCGAAACCCGAAATTAAGCTTTTTGGCGCCCAAGAGCCCCAGGACAATACGTTTTAGTGTTAGATAAGTGTTCTAGACACAAACATCACACCGAATTTATGCCAGTTATCTCAATGGAGTTATGATGCACTTCGCAGCTGATCAGTTGAGCATCATGTACAGAGTAGCGTGCATATTTTACTTGCAGATGGTTCTCAACACGGCACGTGCATCACAATGGAGCTATGCACCCGCGGTTCTCCAAGAACTGATACAGCTCACTCACAGAATCTCTGTTGGTACCAGTTCCTGTTAGGATAGTGCAAAAAAAAAGAAGCGGCACGCAATTCAACAAATTAATTTAACCATGGAGGCCAGTTATAGTGTGAACACCTTGAGAACAGCACTAATTAAACCTATTTCTATGGTAGGTCTTACCTCAGCCACATTGATATAATTTGCAGAATCTGCAGCTGCGCTCTATCACATATACATGTCTATTAAGTTCACAGTCAAGTGCCTCTATAGCAGACGAATCTACCATGATATGGACGGTACCATGGATTGCTGCCTTAACGGTCAGTGTGGTGGTGCATGACCTCTACTATGAAAAGGCATGTACAGCAAATTACTTTGAAGCTCCCTGGTCTATTTTTATTATGCTGTTTGACTTTATTTTCGTGTGCCGTAGTTGCAAAACTTCACAAATTTCACACAGGAATATTTGTCCTGCAGAGAGTGTTCGAAATTATGCCTGAGAGCTAGAGCAGAAAACTTTGGAGCATGTTTCACATATGGCATAGGGAATTTCAATATTTCGCTTACACAAAGCCCTGTCTTAACAAGCCAGTTTTAAAGGTAATGCACTGCATCCATGCTCCGATTTCTATATTCAAATCGCAAGGCTGAACGTGTCGGTTGCTTGAAGCAGCTAGTGCCACGCAGGTAAATGTGCTTAACAGACTCGAACAACAAAAATCGTGGGCTCCATGCAACTCGTCATGTGCTACCTCTGTTGGGTAAATTTATGCATTCATGTACACTTAGATACTCATATTGATGGTACATCCTGTGAGTGCTGGCAAGGGGACATTTAAAGCAACACATAGTAGTAATCAGCGAAACAATTTGTCAGAGCATACTCATTTCTGGCAGAAGCAGGGTGGCAGAGGGCTTGTAGCCAGGTTTTAAGTACACCTTCATGATTTAGCGAGAAAGCATTGAAGTACTCACCAGAAGAGCTAAGTCCTACTGTGTCATTAGTACCGCTGTTTATTTAAATGCACAGTAAAAATCAAAACTATGCACTGTGACATGCCTCGTACACTAAATAGGCCTATAGCTCTGTTTAGTCATGCCTGTCCACATGCAACATCGAGCATTAAAATTATTTTAAATCATTTATTTTCCGAAGCTTGCAGCAAGTTTTGAGGATGAATAAAATATTTTTCTTATAAGAGCGCACCTAATAAAACAGTGATCAACAGCGCGCTCCCCTCATCGTCCCTTAATCTTTTTCTTTGTGTTAGGACGTGGCAAACGAAAATTGGGGAAGCTTCCATTAAGCCGCGCAAGCCGGGAAACTGCGAAACTGCGTGATTATGAAGACTTATCCAATTCCTTCTAAGTTGTTCCTAGGCCTTACCTAGGTGATGCAGGTTGTTTTTAGGTTGCTTTTCTCAGTTGAAGATCACAACAGGATACTGTGACAGAAATTCTGTTGTCTTGTCGTATTTTCGGACCCTGTTGTCTGTCGCACTGTTGTCTATTGTCTATCCTATATTCTATTGTAGGTCCTACAGTTTATTATCTCTCGTATGGTCTATTGTCTGTTGTATTGTCTTCCGTAGAGTCTATCGTCTGTTCTACAGTATATTGTCTCTCCTGCAGTCTGTTGTCTGTCTTGTCGTCTGGTGTATGTCACGTGGTCCAATATGTCGCATTATCCAGCTGTGTGTCACGCCATCCAGTTGTCTCTTGCATGGTCCGGTCGTTTTTCATGGTGCTACAGCCTTGTGGTCCAAAACTACTTCAGGACTATAGCCTGTTTGTGTAGTCTGCACTAACAAAATTCAGTTTCTTGGTAAGGCAAGCGGAGGCGTTGCAAATCTGCTGTCATACCTTTTAGCAATAGATAATTTATTCCTTTGTGGTAGGCAAAGCAAGTACGAGCTTTCCAAACCTTATAAATAAATGACACTGCATACTGAGAAATCTCAAGTGAGAGCACTGCAGCTGAACAGCCGAGGATCATTTACCAATAAACTTGATGAAAAAGATTTATTAAGTCGTTGCTCGGCTTTAGCTAGGTGACGATAGGTTGTTTCTAGGTTGATTCTAAGTTCAAAGAGGTTCCCTTCAAAACCCCAGTCAGTGACAAACACGACATGGGCACGTCTTTGATGGCGTAGGCCTTCCATCGCTTCGGGGTCTTCTCGCAGCCGCCATTGCCTTTCCCATTCTCGCGTTGCACGTACTCGGGGTCCTTGGCTCGCCGCCCTCGCTTCGCAGCTATTTCTTGTTGGGCTAACCTGTACAATAATAATTATAATTGTTGTCCCAAAACCAAGATAGAATTATGAGCGACGCCGTAGTGAAGGGCTCCTGCAAATTTCGATTACCTGTGCTTTCTTAACGTGCACCTAAATCTCAGTACACGGGCCTCGCATTTTCCGCTTCCATCGAAAATGCGGCCGTCGCGGCCAGGATTCGATCCCGTGACCTTCGGGTCAAGCAGTCGAGCCCTATAACCACTACACCACCATGGTGGGTTTTGGGCTAACTGTTACCTTCTTCATTTTTAGTGGAACAAGTGGTGAGTAGTAGGGTTTACCCAATATTTGTGGCAGACAGCCGGTTATCGTGACAGTTTTGTGATAAGCCGCACTCACAGATTATGGCTAGCTTAAACGGATTCGCTGTAGCCATAGCTTAGTCTAGTACAATAAAGTGACCTTGGCGAGCCCTGACTTGCCACGTATCACACACTCTTTAAAGGTGCGCCTTATCCCTCTTTCGGAGATTGTTACACTCTCTTCAGGGAGTCGCTAGAGACGTGACACTCCTAAGAGACCAAACTTGTATCCTTAGAGAGTGTGATATGCTATAAGGCAAGTGAGTAGTACCCGTTAATAAGAGTAACAGGTACCCTTTTTTTTTCTTGCTGCGCTCAGTTGGGGCGGCGGAAAAATTCATGACAACTAAACATTCTTTTTTTAAACTTTCATCTGGCGAATTCCCCGAGCTGTACAGAAACTTAGATCACCTCATACCGGTCATCAGTGGGTACGCCCGTCTCAGGTAAGGCTATCGTCATCTTTTTCTATTTCTTCTTAGCCTCATCACTTACCCCGTCTGCGAGTTCGGACCAGCGAAACGGACTATTTATAGGGCTAAGCTCTCTGGTTCTGCTAACATTTTTTTCTCTCTCTCTTTCTATACCAAAATGGTAAAAAGCAAACGAACTCTTGCAGCTAAGAGGTGAAGTAAGTGAATGCGTGTGAGAAACGTGCAATCAGTCAGGCGCACTCGTGAGGGCATATCGACCCGCAAGAGCCCTGCGATACCTCACGCCTAACGATGGTCCTCCAGCCCATCCGGTTTTCACACCTTGGTGTAATTGTGAGAAACGATGCTCCTGGAAGCGAGGCCGTGGCAGAAGCCGCAACAGAGGTTTACGAGAGAGCAGCCAATGGTCGCTATAAAGAAGCCCGAAAGAGGGCTTACTCTAGTGAAGAAAGAGAGAGAGAGGTGTTACTTATGGCAGCCACCCGAAGAGCGCCGTAGCGGTGCGCTGAAGGAAGCGAATTGGTAGCATGTGGATGCGTGTCGGAGAAACTTATTTCGGCTTACTGTGACTTACAAGGACGGATCCGCTTACCACGTTTGCGTCTGAATAAAGGAACTAGAGAACACGATTAGGACTCGCAGCTTGGAAGTGTCACTTAGCCGTTTAGAATCACACATTTTCCCGATATCGTCCAACTCGCCGTTCGCACCGTCGCGTTTGTTGTACCCTTCGTTTGCTACCGTCGACAGCGAGGCAATTATTGTAACAGTTGTATTTCCTCACGCCGATCGAAATTATTTGGTTTATTTCGTTCCTGCACTCCCAATTTTGAGTTCGTTGCGCTACGCATTGCGCTCATCTCCGTTCACTGAAGTTCATTCACCAGAAACGGAACCAACAGGAATTCATCGAATCAATTGCGATGTTAACGTTGGGCTGTTAGGCGTGTTTTCGAGAATTTCACAAGTGGTACAGGACATGGGCATGGCACGTAGCGCGTAGGCAGTATAAACGCTGGTCATTAAGGGTATCTGACTGGACTCCAAGAGAAGACAAACACGCGAGGGGGGGCAGAGAAAGTTAAGTGGCCAGATGGGATTAAGAAGTTTGCGCAGCAGAAAGCACAAGACCGGGTTGATCGGCGGAACATGCGAGAGGTATCTGCCCGGCAGTGGGTGTAACCAGGCACATCATGATAGGATATCGCCGACAAGGGATAAGGCGAGACGCATTATTTTATTTGTTGCGGCTGGTTAGGAGACGGTTACTTCTGGCTGATAATTTGCGGCCTGGGTTATATGTACATACCTCGACGCATTTAGCTAAGCGTCGTTTACGCGCAGCCCCGGACGTATGAAGCGTCCCGACTCAGTGCAGGGAGCTGCATGCGTTTCGCGTTTTCGAAGAGTGCGTCTTGCTGAGACGCGGTCAGCTGGCTGCACAATGACGCCGAAATCAAGTGCACGCAACTGTACGCTCCGCTCAATCAACTTCACGAATGGATCGGGAGATGGGTTATACGTTCCGCTGCTCACACAATGCTTCTGCGCACGCGCACTACTGTTCATTTTACGCGTTTGTGTGTAAATCACTTGCATACGCAGGTCTGACCGGAGTGGAACGTAAATGTTGAAATAAAAGTGTATATTGCTCCAGCGAAAAGCTGCAAACGTCTGCACTCGATTGCAGATATTTTCGGCAACACTTCTGCACTGATACGTGCTACGCACATGTACGCTGTTTACCTACTCAGCACTATCAGCTCCACTGAAATAAGGGAGGCGAGCTATCTAAAAAATTTCGGTAGTAATTATTCCCGCTAATAATATACAATGTATAAGCATAGTATTATTGCAATGAAAGGAGGTGGTATAGGTTATCACACTGTGGCCGTATATAATCTGTGTAAACAAGACTGCACTGAACACTTCTTACTGGTATACAATCTGGGACTTTGATATATCTGCACAAGCGATGTACTGCGCTGTCAGCAATATATCATGCCGCGCAGCTGCCAATGTAGAATGCAGAAGTTCAATGTCAAATGTGGCACCGTACATTGCTGCTTTATTTGTCTCCGCGACATCCTCACACTCGGCGTATTTTCCGCCACCTCGCGCCAACAGGTTTGAGATGCTCTAACGTACCAACCAGGTTGGCTGGCTGGCTCGCCCAAGGCAAAATGAAAACGTGGACAAAGGCGTTAGGAATTCAGGTTGGGAAAGATGGCACACCATTGCCAATTTCCACGGGTTGTCTCCCAAGTTGCACGACACGAGACTCGGATCAATGGCTGTCTAACTGTAAGGCCGCGAGCTTTTTCCTATTTCTATGGTCATCTCACCTTGGTTCCACCGGTAGTTTTTCATTGTGCCACCTTTCTATGAATATATTAAAGGGGCCCTACGACTCTTTTCTGTCTGCACTCTGCAGCACAGGAGTTCATGTAGTGCCGAATACTGAGATGCACGCAAAAAGAATTATCAAAATCGGTGCATGGTAACGGAAGTTATTAGCCTTCAAACTTCAAAACCCCAGCAGACGACGAGAAAAGACGTTCCCTTTTGCATTTCACTCTCCCACTGACGTGAAAGGCTGTTTCCAATGACCGCGCGCCTTTTACAGAGACGTACCGGATGACGCGCCTCGTGGTGGCCGTTGCGCAGCGCTCCTAGCGTCGTTTTGCAATTGTGTTCACGTTTTCATATTTATAAACAGAAATCCTTTTGTATCTGAGGAAGTATAAAGAGTGCTTCCATAATTTTTAGCGCACAATAGTGTGCTCTATTTGGGACGATATGAATATTACGTGTGACTTGTCGCGTCGAGCCTATCACAACGCACGGCCTATGTCGTCACTCCCACGTGGTGAAGCGTCACTTTCGATCACAAAAATAGCCGCTGCGTGTCGATCTAGCCCGAAAACAGTGTGGTTTCTCCGTAGAAATAAAATTATAACAGCCTTGTTTTTGGCGTTGCCACTCGCGCAACGATATCGCTGCATTCCACAGTTTGAGAAGAAGCGATAAAAACAACACGCCTTAATTTGTGTCGCAGGGCCCCTTTAAGTATGATTATGACAGAGTACAGTTTTCACATATTCTCCTGTTTTTCTGTTTGTCGTTCTGGAGTCGTTCTGTGCTGTGGCAGGAAAGGTTGTTTGTGCATCAGTGGCAACTCAAGTAATGTTTTATTATCCCTTTGACACACGAAGTCCTCCACTGGGTCGCAAAACGAATACTTTATGTTTAAATTGAGTGCACAAATACTACATTTGATAATGCCCGCAGAAATTAGGGCTGAGTTGCCCGAATTTCTGCGAGATACATTGCAGAAGATCACGTTCGGATGCACGTATTTTTTTAACCTGCTCATGGAGTTGGATACCTAGAATCACAACTTATAATAACGAGAGAAATATATTGGCAGAATTTTTGCAATCATTTATACTCTAAGCTTGTAAATCCATCTTTCAGGTAGCCACCACGTTGTGGTCCCAGCTTAAGGGCTTGTATTTTATTACTTATTCCGCATTTTTTATCCATTGCTTCTGCAGGTCTGTTTACCATTGCCGCAGATCTATTTTGGGTATTTAGCATTATTCTTCATTTACTTTCTTTTGTGCCCTTTCGCATGAATTCATCATTCAATTTTTATCACTGCTCATATGCAGCTCTAGCCTTTAGTAAAGGCGCAGTTTTATAACAGAAAAAGAAAGTAGAGCATAAAGCCCTGCAAAACAGTTCGACAGAAAGGACGCAAGAATGGCGTTGACAAAATAAAATGAAATTAAAGAACAATTTTTAAGGAGCTATGATACATTACTGTGCGTTACAAAATTAAAAAAAAGCAAAGAATGCTCTCGTAATGTACTGTTTTAGTTTAAAACGCAGTCTAGACGTGAAAAGCAAACTGAAATCTCCGCGGAATGAAGTTTTCTGCAAGTGCAGTAAGAAAGTATTATAAAATTAATTCTGTGGGTAATTAGGACAGCGACAGCGTTCTGTAGGATTAGCGCTACATGATCTATTTTACGCCCCGAACAGGAACGAACCTGACTAGATATGAAGACAAAATAATTAACACCCTGCCAAACGCTTTCAACTTACATTAAAAAAAAAACGTCGCTTCTCACCTAAAGGAATTATCCTCAGTCAAATATTTAATTAATTGCGACGCCCCTACGCTGAGCTCAATATATTATGAGTCTATGAGTCGGGAGGGAGTCGGATGGTCTTCCAGAGGAAGACAGACAAAAGAAAGCGTGCATGCATAATATGAGACAGTATGGTTGCTCTTCACATGAAAGATTTTGATTTTGAATAGCTGCGTACATCTTTGCAACCCTTTTTATGCATAGCGAGAGAGGGAAAGAGTGGAGCAAGAAAGGCCGGGAGGTTAACCAGACACACGTGCGGTTTGCTACCCTGCGCTGAGGGAAGGGGGTAAAGGGGCGAAAAGACAGTAAAACAGAGAGATGGAGAGAATCACGCGAACACTTCGGGGATCACATCAAACCTACAGGGAGTCGCGCACACCGGTTGGCTTTAGTTACTTCCGTTACGCTTTTTTTACTTTTCGTACCTTCGAGGCACATCGACGGGGTTCTAGAATCTTGGCTCCAGAAAACTGTCTGAAGTGCGATCACTTCATAAGCATCCGGAGCGGATATCGGTGTGTGTCATAGCAAACGCAGCTGCACAGGACGTGTTCAGTTGTCTTTTTCGGTCCCGCAGGAGTCCGCATGTAGAGACGTCTACCATTGTGATGTGAAACAAGTACGGCTTTGTAAATGCGACAGTCATCCAAAGGTGCTTAACTGAATTGATCCAAAAGGGGGCAAAGCCATCCAAAGGGGCCAAAGCGGCAGCTGCCGCTTGCCATGCTTTCTAATCATCATGTAACCCTTACCTCCACTTCCTGCTGCAACCTTCTGACACTGCGCACATTCACAAAGAAAATCTTCGGCGTACCACGCGAGCTCTCATACCTCCGGATGAGAGCACAACTTCACCGACACAACTTCAAAGCTGCCCATTTTGTCCCGCGCCGGTGCAGGAAGCACACCTGAACCACTTCTTATCGAAATCTTCTGGGCTTTAAGCGGCTCGTTGGCGCCATCTGCGGCGTGCGGGGCTTCAGCACACCATGACGCCTGACTTGCAGCGATGGATATACGGTCCGAGCCGTAGGTCCCTCCTGGACTTCATGGAGGAAACGCAGTTACACAATTTTGTGTAATATGTATTGATGCCGTAGGGCAATCTCACGCAATAAAAAATAATAAGTATGCAGGAAGGTGAGCTAGATATTGTAACCAGTGACAGCCGCTCAACCTTTCTGCCCGTTTTACTCTTTGCGTTTTGCCCTACTGGGAGTTCAATTCATATATACCACACAGAGTATAGAAGCACCTTCTATAGCCTGAGTCTTAACTGTATCATGTTAAGCCTGTTCTGAACTGGCCAGCCAAGAACTAAAAACATGAAGAGCTATATGCGATAAGATATACACATATTATAGAAAAGAAGGTCGGCTGCCAGCTCGTGCAAAGATCACGTGCTTTGTGACACCAGCGGGCAAAAAAGCACTGTTCCACACTCACTGTCATGGCTACCAGCGGCCCTGACCAGCGCCTAGAGGAGGCACTGCCCTGACCAATACTCTCACGTTTAAATGCACATATATACCTCATAAAGTGGATGGGGGGGGACGACCGCCGCCGTATCTCAGTTGGTAGAGCATCGGAGGCGTTATTCTAAGGTCGCAGGTTCGGTTGCCTGCCCGCGGCAAGTTATCTTCTCTTCCACTTTGTTTTCTTCACATTTACATTACATTTACTACCAGTAACACTCCCCCTATACTTTCCTTGGCTTTTTTGTCTGTTAGTTCTAAATAATTCTGTGCTTAAAATATTATTCAATGCAATTTTCGACTGGAAGTAATCAGACGGTGTTAGTACTTAGTCAAAATGTAACCCGTGCGCAAGGCTTGCTATCAGTTACCATGAAAGTTCAATGGGGCCTGACTGCTGCATAATTCTGAGCTCAAGGTTACACAGCAAAAGTACAAGACGACCCCCGAAGAAAAGACACGGCATACACAGTGATGCACGCAAAAATCGCAGCTTTTAGCGGCATGCGAGCAGGCGTTTTATTTTGAACATACTAAATATGAGAATTTGCGTTAACTCATTACCTTAAAATAAAGCGAAAAAAAAAACGGTCGTATCAAATTACCTGTTGCAATGACATTCGGATGTGAAAAATTGTTAGTAACTCAAAAAAAAAATTGCAGCGTTTTTGAGATATTTAAGTTTGCACAAACCTACGTCACAATCGCCATGTACTAGTCGCGCAGCTGAAAAATACCATACAGTGGAAAGAACGATGCATTCGTGTAGTACGCGTACGCTTGCAACAAATGCCGAACATCTTGAAATGTTGTAATGTCGCTGCCAAGACATATGCCAGTAGTACGTGTGATGATGATGATTATGATGATGATAATAATAATAATAATAATAATAATATTAATATTAATACATGGGGTACGTGTTACGTTCCAAAACCTCGATATCATCATGATCCACGCCCTAGTATAGGGCCCTCTGGAAACGTCGACCACGACAACAAAAAATTCCCCATCTCCCGCTAAAGAGAACCATGTGTGGATGCGAAGCAGCGGGGAGATAATTAGCTTGAGCGGGAGGAATGTCGCCGCTCTCATTTTACGGCAGCGGTCCGGGCGCTCATCGCGGCGCTGCACAGGAGAGAGAATGAGGCGCGCGCGCTCAGTCATTTTCATACCGCGGAACCACAGTGGCGCCCCCCAGCGGAGTATGCAGCTGTCACACCACCTGTCGTGCGCACCGCTCCGTAGAGGATTCCTAGAGGAAAGGACGTGGGGCGACCGTAGGAGAGGAGAGAGCGGGGGGAGGGGACGTGCATGCGCTGTGGGGGGTGTGGGACGCGGGAGCCGCTCCGTAGAGTAGAGGATTCCTAGAGGAGAGAGGGGGAGAGGACGCGCATGCACTGCGAGGGGATGTGGGACGCCGGAGCCGCTCGGTAGAGTAGAGGATTCCTAAAGGAGAGAGAGGGAGAGGACGCGCATGCGCTGTGGGGATGTGGGACGCGGGCGCCGCTCCGTAGAGTAGATGATTCCTAGAGTAGAGGAAGGGGGGTGAGCGTAGGAGAGGATAGGGGGAGGGGACGCGCATGCGCTGTGGGGGTTGTGGGACGCGGGGGGCCGCTATGTAGAGTAGAGGATTCCTAGAAGAGAGAAAGGGGGTGAGCGTAGGAGAGAGAGGGGGGAGGGGACGCGCACGCCCTGGGGTGGTGTGGGACGCGGGTTGGAGGGACGGACTAAGCCCCCCTCCAAACACATGCAAGCAAGATTAAGGAATGGGGTCAACCTGGGCGACAGACACCACCTGCCTAGCCATTGCTAAGCAGCCTCTCTGTGCTCTCGGCCATGACTCTGATGACTGTGGTAGGGTTGACGGCCTTCATATTACTACATTGTTCTGGTTCGCATAATGGGTGCTTCCCTACTTCATGAAAGTGGCCGGACGCGGGACGGGGGACGCGGGACGCGGGAGGGACGGACATAGCCCCGAGCATAAGATGCTTCGCATCTAAAAACCGTGTGACAGATATGAAGCACCTGTGTGCGGTTATTGGTTCAACAGCTATTGACATCGGAACGGAACGGGCGGCCTGAGTCGCTGCTGTATTGGTAACAATATGAAGGCAGCAGCTGCTCGCTTCTTATAAGAACTTCCCGAGCAATGACCGTGGCTTACGTCCCTCATTACCGTATCACTGGAGCATTATAGCCTTCTACGGGTGCTGCTTGCGTGGCAGCCCGGTCTCCCCAAAAAAGTCAGGCAGCGTTTCATAAAAGATTCAAGGAAGACCTACAAAAGCTTTATGGCGATGTTCCAACATGAACGAACAGTATTACTGTTGTATGGAGGTATATTGGGCGAGCCTAACGAACAGGCGGTAGGCCGAAAATAGACACAGGACGAAGAAGATAGTGGCGTTCGAACGCCGATCTAGTGGTGCTTTGCTTTTGTGATGATGATCGTGGTGCCCTGTCATTGTCTGCATTCCTTCATTATATTGTATATTACTTCGACATATTTTCTCGCTTGTGACCTGATTCCGTTCTGCTTTATGCGTGATATAACTTCAAAAAAGCACATTTGGAACGCGTTCCCCATATTCCACCACTCCATCACTTTTGTTGTGTTCAGAACATGGTCTTAAAAATCATGCTTCATAAATATCATACATAAGTACCATTACATTTCATTAATTGCTTTGATAAAACTCACACCACACCCTTCCCTTCACTGCCGCAAAAAGATGAAAATATTTTGGAAAAGCGTGTTCTAGGCTTTCAGATTTGACAAATTTGTCCCTGCGTCAACGAAAACGCAACGTCGCTGTCACATAAAGTTGCCGAAATGGTTCACATTCGTGAAATTCGAAAATCATTGCTTACGTGGAAAGGGAATAAAGCGCGCCGGCATCGAATGCATTGTCTGACGCGAGCAGGGTATCTCCGCATAACGCAGCATGAAATAATGCAACTAAAACGGAACAAAAATGTCACAAGCGTCCGAGGAGCATACACGTGTAAAAGCAAATGGGCGTGCCTCACTTCAATTAAAGCAATGTAAACGGTAATAGAAAGCGATGGTGTACACAACAACAGCCATGAGAATGAGTTTCCCTCACATCTTGGCGGCGAATGAATGTAGCGAGGCTTTCTGTAGGTATAAACCGTGTTTTTCTTCCTGTTGGCAGCGTGTCTTCTGCGGTGGTTTCACAGTCAAGACGAGATTATAACAAGGTAAACTGGTATTAGGGATTTCAACAGCATGTGCGTTGAACCATAATGCAAGCGTATTGGAACATACTTGAACATACATGAAAATTTTACTTGTAATTTTATTTCTGTTTCTTAAGGGTGCCTGACAGCGTCGAACTTATCTTGCTTCGGACGTGGGAAAATAGATTAGAAAGCCATTTCAGGTAGTAAATCATTTTTGTAAGTACTCCGAACAGCTAATTCTTTGGCGACTACTGTGACCACTTTTCTACCGCTCTACGAACTTGTTTGAAGGCGCTCAAACCACTTCTATTGATAAATTAGAATAGCAAACTCCCTCTACTTGCGGTCAGCACTCAGTTTTTTTACCTATAGTCATCGTTCTCAGAACTACGGGATCTTTTTGGCGTGTTACGCGGACATAGCGTAGTAATAAATAACAGGAGTTTATTTTGTGGTATAACAAAACAAGAAAATAAGCGTTTGTAACGTATGTTTTTATTAACGTATCTTAAATTACTTACGAAATGGCGTTCAACTTGTATTTTATGACCTCGTATGTGTTATTTATTTGCTGTATTTTGCGTTGTTTTTTTTATCCTGCATTATAATCGTCAGTGTTTCTCTATTCGTTCATAGATTCCCTTTGTACTTTTTTTTGATTATGTACCTCTCCCCTCCTTCATGGGCCTACTAATGCCTGCGACTCCTGTAATAATAAATAAATTAATAAATTAATTAATTATGAAAAAAATCGGCAGACGCCACGTACCTTGAAAATCGATGCTATGCGAAGCATGGGGAGGGAAGCTGACTGGTTCTTATTTTTATTGAGCGAAACGTTAAAAATGACGCTAAGGATATGTACAAGTGCTGTACGCACAGACATGCTGAGACATGCTGTACGCACAAGCATGCAAGTTATTTTCACAGCATTTCCAAGCAAAGGAAGTTATTTTCATTGCATTTCCAAGCAGACGCGTGGCTGTGTGGTAAAACACCTGCTTGCCACTCGGACGGCGTGGGTTCAATCGTCACTCGGGCCCGAGAATTTTTGTTATTTATTTTATTTGCATCTTTCTCGGTTTTTCGGTCACAGACAATATGATGATTTTTCGCTCACAACCAACGACACCGACACCGACGCCGAAATTTCTGCGAAACGAGCTCTTTAACGCTATCGAGTTAAAAGACCCTATGTAGGAGTCATCATCATCATCAGCCTGTCTACGCCCACTGCAGGGCAAAGGCCTCTGCAATGTTTCGCCAATCAACCCGGTCCTGTGCTTTCTGCTGCCACGTTATACCTGCAAACTTCTTAATCTCATCTACCCACCTAATTTTCTGTCTCCCCCTCACGCGTTTGCCATCTCTTGGAATCCAGTCAGTTACCCTCAATTACCAGCGATTATCCTGCCGACGTGCTACGTGCCCGGCCCATATCCATTTCTTCTTCTTTATTTCAACTATGATATCCTTAACCCCCGTTTGTTCCCTGACCCACTCTGCTCTCTTCCTGTCTCTTAAGGTTACACCTATCATTTTCCTTTCCATCGCTCGCTGCGTCGTCCTCAGTTTAAGATGAACCCTCTTTGTAAGTCTCCAGGTTTCTGCTCCGTAGGTAAGTACCGGTAAGATGCAGCTGTTATATACCTTCCTCTTGAGGGATAGTGGTAGACTACCATTCATGATTTGATAATGCTTGCCGAATGAGCCCCATCCCATCCTTATTCTTCTAGTTATTTCACTCTCATGGTTCGGCTCCGCGGTTACTACCTGTCCTAAGTAGACGTACTCCTTTACAACTTCCAGTGTCTCGCCACCTATCGCAAAACGCTGTTCTCTGCCAAGATTGTTCCACATTACTTTAGTTTTATGCATATTAATTTTCAGACCTACTCTTCTACTTTCCGTATCCAGTTCAGTAATCATACGCTGTAATTGGTCTCCCGCGTTACTCATCAATGCAATGTCATCAGCGAATCGCAGGTTACTGAGATACTCTCCATTAACTCTTATCCCTAACTCTTCCCAATCTAGGGCCCTGAAAACCTCCTGTAAACACGCGGTGAATAGCATTGGAGAGATCGTGTCTCCCTGCCGTACGCCCTTCTTTATTGGGATTCTGTCGCTTTCTTTATGGAGGCCTATAGTGGCTGTGGATCCGCTGTAGATTTCTTCCATTATGTTTATATAGGCTTCTTCGATGCCCTGATTCCGCAGTGCCTGCATGACTGCTGATGTCTCCACCGAATCAAATGCCTTCTCGTAATCTATGAAAGCTATGTATAGGGGTTGGTTGTATTCCGCGCATTTCTCTATCACCTGATTGATAGTATGAATATGGTCGGTTATTGAGAAGCCTGTACGAAATCCTGCCTGGTCCTTTGGTTGATTGAACTCTAATGTCTTATTAATTCTGTTAGCAATTACTTTTGTAAATAGCTTGTAGACAACGGACAGTAAGCTGATGGGCCTGTAATTTTTCAGGTCCTTGACGTCCCCTTTCTTATGGATCAAGTTGATGTTGGCATTCTTCCAAGAATCTGGTATCCTCCTGTCGAGAGACACTTCGTATACAGGGTGGCCAGTTTTTCTAACATAATCTCTCCGTCGTCTTTCAACAGGTCTGATGTTACCTGATCCTCACCAGCGGCTTTGCCTCTTTGCATTCCCTTTAGGGCTTTCTTTACTTCTCCTGTCAATACTGGTTGGATGTCAGATTCCTCTGGGCTATTATTGCTTCTTACATTATCATCCTGACTGTCTCGGCTGCTGTACAGATCTCTGTAGAACTCTTCCGCTACTTCAACTATTCTATCCATATTGGTTGTGACCTTGCCTTCCTTGTCCCTTAATGCATACATCTGATTTTTGCCTATGCACAGTTTTGTCTTCATAGCTTTGATGCTTCTTCCGTTCTTTAGAGCATGCTCAATTCTCTCCATATTATACTTTCTTATGTCGGCTACTTTACGCCTATTGATTAACTTGGAAAGCTCCGCCAGCTCTATTTTGTCTGTTGCATTTGAGGCTTTCATGGTTTGACGTTTCTTAATGAGGTTTTTCGTCTCTTGGCATAGCAACATTACGCCTGCACCAACATGCAGACGTAATGTTGGTGAAATATCAATTGTGGTGCAGTGCTGGCTTTCTAATTATATGAACATTACATATGTACTCCTATGTAACCGGCGTCACGTCGGGTTAAAGTGACTTGTATAGTTAAGCGCCATCCATTGAAGTTGGTCTACGTAGCACTAGCCAGGGCTACACTCCTCGCAATCTTAAGCGCTACACATCGCTTATTGCTTCTGGTGTTGGTAATACCCATGTTGCCCGTTGCATCGTTACGCAACCGAAAACAACTGGTTACCTGAATATGCGTGACTGTTCAACATATGTGTGTGCCTACAACATTTGTACATGTCTTTAGCGTAATTTCATAACGTTTCATTCAATAAAAAGTTACACCACAGTCGCCTTCCCTCCCCATGCTTCGCATAAAATCGATTCCCATGGTACGGGGGGATCTGCCGAATTTTTAGTGTACCGGTGGCGAGTAGTGAATTTGCCCGTGTTGGCGCATACAAGTTTTTATGGTAGACCGTGACTACATGACACACGGTGATTACAGGAGACGCCGACAAGCCTAGCCCCTAAGGTGCTTCGCACGTACAGTTCCTTTGTTTTTATTTATAATCGCTAATAACTCGTACGTGCACCCAGATCACGATGTAGACAACAGACAGACAGACACAGAACTTTATTGCGGTCCTGAGAAACGTTACTCCATTAGAGCAACGCCGCGGGCCGCTCCCACGTGGCGACGGGGAGGCCTAGCCTCACCGCCGCATCATGGGCTCTCTGGACAGCCCGTAGTTGTGGAAGACAAAACAGATATTTTGTTTCATCCTGCAATGGACGCTCTACAAAAGGACACACTGTAATTTTCTGATGAGTTCGTTACATTAGCGCTCTTTGGAGTCACCATCGGCTTGGCGCGCGTGATCTGATGTGAGCACCAACTTCCCCTCCATCTCTACCTACCAGCTCATGAGCGGCCTTCGGTACTCGATTTCCTAAGAAAAGAAATTCATCATCATCGTCATGCACCCGATTGCACATTTAGGATTCGCATCTTGAATATTCGCCAGTTGGGACCAAATCTTTAAGCCTCCTCAGCGCACTCTATAGTATTGAGACTCGAAAGCCCAGGTTTTCAAAACATGCATTTTGACAACATCTCAGCTAAGGGGGCAGCCTATTTGGGAACTGTCGTTTCAGGCTTCAAATGAGTTTGAGTGCGACACTCGAAGCCGTAGCTCATTAATCATGCGTGCTGCAATCATTGTTAGCGGTGTAGATCTAAACGCGAGGGCGGAAGAGGGGTTGGAGGCAGCGACAATTCGTTTGGCCGAGTGACTCCTCAAGTATAAGTCTTTGCATAATCAGCCTTCCGGAGAATAATATAATCCTTGCGACGACCTCCTAGGCACCTCGTTTGTAAACATCGAAGGCAATTGAAGTGGCCGCTGACAGCTGACATTATATATTGTTAGTGTACGCCCGACAAAGAGCCACACGTAACGGCGTAGATTTTCGCAGCGATGAAATTTAGATGGGGAGCGTAACAGACTCTCGTGATGTTCTAAAGAACATGGTTCCAAGGGGTGGTGGCGGTGAGACAACGAACATTGTATTGTTTCAGGAAAGCTTGCTTGACCCAGTCATCATGACGTTTGGGGTTATTTAAAAAAAAATAGAAGGAACATTAATACGAATTTATCGTAAGCGTGGCTGAAAACAGCAGTAATAACAAGCAACACATTTTTACGTGTATGCTTGACATCCTACTGATAAATTGAATAGCGTGAGCTGTTCAGGAGCAATCCCCCCAGGTCTCCTCTAAGGCTTCCATTAAGCTGAGTCCTCGATCATAAAGTGCGACACACTTTTTTTAGAGGAATCATGAATATCAGGATACTAAATCAGATGAAACTCATTGTTTGCATGATTAATTACCAACTGGTACACATGATCACACCTTTATCTTGTTATCGTACTTATGTAGCATTTATTTCTTCGATCATAATGTTGCGTTTAATAGTGCGGCAAGTTCACACTGACTGTTGTGTGAGCATCTCAACACAGTCTTCTGTAAAGGGAGGATGTTTCATCCGTGTGAAGATTTATGATGTGCGAAACTTTCCTGTGGCGTGGACAATTATATTGTAGCACAGGGATTCGGTGTGTGAATGACCATTCATGTGTAAATTTCTGATGATTCGCGATAGTTGACAACTTCACGCTGAAACCTGTCTTGTAACAGATGAAGATTAGCTGGAGCCACACCTAGAAGCTACTAGCTCATTAAACACATTGATCAAAAAAAAAAGAAAACGGGGACCAATTTCTAAAAACATTTACCACTGACGTAATCCCACTATGTTCCATTTATGCGTAGACTGCAAAGCTTCTTCCCTTGCAGACTCGACCTGTGGTGGGGAAGGGGCAGGGCGCTGCAGTAAAATACGCAGTCCTGTCTATATATTGAGCCCCCCTCTCTTCCTTAATGGGGAACCCAGCCAAGCTTATGATTATGACATTAGCGAATCATACCCTTGTTGCACAGGCTGCCTAAACCACGGTTAAAGTAACCGCGGTTACGTGTAACGGTGGTTCGCTTATGTTACACGGTAGGCGAGACCACGGTTATGCCGCTAACAGCTGTTGTAGGAAACCGAGCTTGGCAACCTCGGTTTCGCGGTTAACCAAGGTGGCCTCCATGGAGGATGGGTGCACGGAAGCGAGCGCGCGTGAGATTGTCCCAATGTGTGAGTACCTGGACCGGCACACAAAAACAAAACTATCTCAAGCATTAAGATGTACTGATGGGCTAGCTGGTGAGCCATCATTTTCGAAGAAGCAGCGCACAAAAGGACACAAATACCCACACATGTTTGCGTCATTTTATATGTGAGTATTTGTTTCCCTTTGTGCGCTTCTTCTTCGAATATCTCAAGCAATCTGGTTTTGGCTTAAAAGATGCATATATTCGCATAAATGTACGTTTGAAGAACATTATGTCAGAAATAACTGACATATTTGTATACACAACGTCACTCTGCTGATTATTGCATCAGTTAGTTTGTAGCACGCAAGGTGGCGTTAGCCGCCCTAAACGAGGATGCTTTTGCATTGTGTAACATCGGCGAACCGTGGTTGGCGCTAACTGCGGTTCAACGCGGTTAACCGTGGTTGGTCGTAACCGCGGTTAACTTGCATGTGCAACAAGGGTATCAGTTTTGCATACCAACCGCATAGCATTGGCTAGAAACGCAACATCGTGTGACACGTACATCATAGATTTCTCACGTACCATACCTACTTGCCGTGCCTTGACGGCCTCTCTACATTTAAGTACCCAAACTCACCCTCTTTCGCAGATCATGCAAAAGCGTGTCTCAAGTAATACCATGTCTACGCGATCAACAGCAGGTTCGTACAAACCTAATAAATCACTTCTTACGATCAAAGGGCATCACTGAATAGACAGGAGGGTAGAACAGCCTATGATCGGGCATCGTGCCAAAGATAAGGTGACTTTCCTCGCACGTCGGCGACTTCTCATTCACGGATTTCCACTGATTTCCACTGCCATGGTGCTTTCAAATGAGCCGCTTAGTCGTGTTGCTACAAAGCCTCACCTAATATGAATTGCTAACGCGGATCTCCCTCGCGTGCAACGGTAGGTAGTCGATAGCGCGACCGCTATCAAGCGCGTTCCCCCCTCTGGGGTTGACGGTTTCTACTAGGGGTAAGTGTGAACATTCATGGCGGATCGAATGATACACATCGGGGCATCACTGAAAAGGCAAACTATAGGAGCGAATGAAGCCCTCCGGGGCGACTCCCCTTTCGAATATTATCTGCGTGAAAGTCAATAACACCTTGTTTTTGGACTGCATGCGCCTTAGCTTAGGTTTTGTAATGTGCGCTGAGTGCCATGGGGCTAGCCTAGAGCAAGCAACCCTATGATAGAACAAAATCCAGGTTTATCGCTGTGTCCTGGAAGCATATATAAACTGTTCCTGGGTGCCCTGATACATAGAAAACATCCTATAAAACCAAACTTCTATTTTACGTTAAATATGTTTCCAACAGCCTATAAGTCAGTACGTAGCAGATTAATCGTTGGATGTGACTGGCGTCCCGCTCAAGTGCAGAGGATAAATAGCAACACTTGTAGGATTAATTTTAAACAATTAAGCAATTCTGCGTACACACGCTGCTTCATTTTCTTTAGCTGTAGTAGCTGCCCGAAAGGGCATTGGCGGCGGAAGAGAAGGAGACCAATCGCCTTCCACAACTCCCCATGCTCCGAAGGGAGCAAATCCATATATTTTGCATCGTCTAACATAAAGCAGGCACTTGTACGACGGCATAAAGCCCATGTATTGGTTAAAGGTTCCGCTGTCCAAAATTATGCTGGCGAAATGACGTACACTACCTGATGTATTCCTCCAAACAACTATGCATCGTCACATGGGTATTAGTTGACTTGTTTGAATAGCTACCCAGACGCATTCGGCTATTGACTTGCGTTGACAAAGATTACGATTGTTTTCCGGCAGAGCGCGTTTGCACCTGTGGTGAATACGATTCCACAAGCGAAAGTAGTCATATGCATACTTCCTAGATGCAATGAAATACAGGCAACATACCTCGCAGAGCAATCTTGAAAACTCCATGTTCGCTAGGCAAAGGTACGCCGCGATAATTTTCGGGTTTTGAAGCACTAAAACCACAATATCATTACGAGGCACGCCGTAGTGGAGGTCTCCAGAGGTTCGGTCCAGCAGGTGTTCTTTGATTTGAACCTAAATTTAAGTACACCTGCCTCTAGTCATTCCCATCTACAGAAATCCGACCACACCGGCCGAGACTGAACTCGTGGCCTTCAGGTCAACAGCCGAGCACTGTGATCACTGTACCAACGCGGTGGCTAGAAATGTAAGGCTAAATATTACCCCCCGTATACAGGGAATCGCCCACGTACGCCACAAATGGACTTACGGAATTGCGGAATAGAAAATTGTATTTTAATACTGTCCTTGCATCACCTTGGCTATCTAATTGAGTATTTACAATTTATGAATAGAAATAAAAAGAAACACAACGAGAAAATACATAAGAGGACATGATTACTGGCGTTAAGGGACCAGGGACGGGATGACCGGACGTCCCTGTCACTTTAACGTAGTGATTATGTTCTATTATCTGCGATACCAACTGTCACAACTTTCCACCTTAGTCAACTGTTTGAAGAGGTAACGTTGGTTTGTTCACTAAAAAGGCTGAAGAACTATCAGGAAAAATTGTGTATACGTGTTCACAGGCGTGCGTAAGGATCCCCTTCAGGAAGGGCGAACGTTCATTGGCGTCCCCCCCCCCCACTCCCTATTAAGTCAATGGGGCAGACTTTGCACCCCTTCCTCTCAGGTAAATAGAGGGGTGGCTGCCCTCCCCCCCACCCCCCGCTTTTTCCCCCCAGTGCTCGCCTATGCACGTGTTTCAATATACCGCGGTAAGGATAAACAACACAAGTCTACCAAAGTGCTTGTCCACCGTGACTGCGCCAGGTAATTTAGTAGTGTCTGCAAAAACGTCCTTCTTTCGAAAAAAAAAAGACGTCAGCGTTCCGGTTGCTATTGCGTATGTGCACTTCTTTGTTTTGTGCGTTTGAACAGCTTTCACCCAACTAGTCTTCTTCTTCGCACTCCACTTTTCATTCTGCCAACCGCAAAGTCAAGACATCCGTTGGCGGGAAAGGTAGCGGGATGATGACTCTCCAGCAGGGCAACTTACTCCCGGTTTCTTGCGTGGAACTCGTTCATCATGCCTTTAAACGTTGAAACTGCGCTCACGGTTTTGCTCTAGACGGTGGTGCCCAGCGGAGCGTTTTTCATTCGAGGATTTAGGGGTCCTTCTCTAGTCCTCGTGCGTTTTTGAACGGGCTCTCCATCATTCTTTCTTTTTTTGGAATGCTTTCGTGTGCCTTTTCTTTTTCTTAAATTTGTGCAATGCATTGTAAGAAAGTTCTGGAAGCTGACCGCCTCATTGGGCATAAAGCTAGTCACGCTGTAAACATATTTATTTCTTAGTTCTCATCTTTCATCAGGATCACTTCCAGCTTCGGTTCACGGCGCCTTAGACTGCAGCACTGCGTGAAGTTCTGGACGTGGAACTCATCACTCAGCGTCTTTGCAAATCAAGAGCAATAGCTGTCGACGTGTCCACAAGCGCGCCAGATGTGAGGTATTGCGTGTGAATATGCGCGCCCCACAAGAATGTTTACAGCTATAAGCAAAAAGACAAAAAGAAAAGAAAAACGTGCTGACTCTATAATATGTCTCACACAGAATGGAAAAGGTGGCCGCTTGATACGTTTTCCCGAAGCACGTAGTCAGACAGAATATTTATTCCATAAGCCGGCCGCCAATTCGCAGCATCTTTTAATAGTTGGCGATGCTGAGAACTGATGACATGGAAGGCGGTGCTATCTATTTTACCGACTGCAAAGTATGTTATAGACCGCATGCGAAATTGCTGCCATCTCTCGGAGATTTGACGAAGCTACCGAGTCGGCGTCATGTTGGAGGCTTGTGTCTGAATCGCATTGCTGTCGCTACTATAACCTCTTTCTTGTATCTGCTTCGATTGTCATTAACTGAGCATAAAAATGGCAGGCGAGTGTGTAAGGACATGTATACGTAACCGGCATTTCCTAATCACAGCGTGAACAGTGATTACTTGTAAGGAACTGCCTCATAACGCGAACGAAGATACAAGTTTGTCACAGAGTGACATGTAGGCCTGCCAAGGCTGCGAATGAAGCATTGCGCTAGGCCAAGGGTCTCAAACACGTGGCCCGCGGGCCGCATGCGGCCCGCGGCCCAGACATGACTGTGTTCGTCCCACATTTTTTTTATTCTCTTAAATATGTACGTATGCTACGTAGGCATGAGTGGTCTGAAACATTGTTTTCGTGAGGCACCTGATGTGGTCGCCATGTGATCACCGTGAAACAAAAAATATATTTCCGAATTGACGTCCAGATTTCAGTCATTTAGGCGACCGCTATCGACATGTTCTTGGAATCCCTTCGCCAAATTTCTTTCATAAATGACCCATATATGAGATATGGGAAAGGTTTCTTTTTTCTTTCAAATGGTAACGTTAGCTGACCATTTGTACAAACTGCCCCCTCCCCTCCCCCGGCTTTTAACACCTTCCCGGCCCCGGCCCTTACCAGAATAAGTTGCGTCAGTGCGGCCCGCAGGCTGAGATGAGTTTGAGACCCCTGCGCTAGGCGACCAATTTTGTCTCTCTGTTTCCAGTGTAGCTAATAAGGCATTGTTAGTTATCTGAATATCCTGCGTGCAGGGAAGTATGGTCGGGAAGTGGACAGCGCGCGACGCGACTAGGCGCATCGCGACCCGGTCGAATGTAACCCATTGCCCGGAACAGCATTTTTCTCACTTTCGTGCAAAAAGTGCCACACGCTTGAAGCATGTGTTGACATTTCATAGCAGACAGCAGTTTTCCGAAGGGGCGTCGGCTTTTGGGAGAACCTGATATACCCTCTTCTTTGGGCATTATTAAAAAAAAATCAAGAGGGGTGGGGGGCGGTCAGGACACCCAGGCCACCACTCTGCTTGACAGTGAGAGAACATGAAATGCTTGAAAAATACGCACAGAGAAGCAATACGCGCTCGGAAGCATCCCAACAAACGTTACCTTGTTAATAATTCCACAATCGAAAACAAACTACAAACACGCTCCTGCACGAAAGAGAATCGATGAGAATCGATGACAATCGTTCACTAAGAATCGATGACGGCACGAGCTACCAGTCTAACATGCTACTGTTATCACAATTAAAAATTATTGCAAACTTACAGCAGCAGTGCAGGCATGCGCTAGTAGCCGTGATGCAGATTAAAAGCTCGTACACGAAGCCAGTTTGTCTGTCCCCGCAAGCGCACGACTTGAAAACGCTCTCGTTCCAGCATGACACGAAACAGTGTTCTCTGATGAGCGCCGACACTGTCACATACCGCATCTATTAACAATGGCGAACGTAAATGTGGAGTTATGGTTGCAAGCAGCAGCGTGAGCACCGGAACGATGTGTGCTTCTCGTCGGCCGCGAGGAAATCTAATAACATGGAGGCTAGTTTCATGCAAACCTTTTTTGAGCGTCAGACGCCAATGCCTTTAGTCCTTTCTTTCCTAAGTGTAACATTGTGGACATAAATAAAAATCAATTCAATTCAAATTCCTCAATCCGAGCAACACGGCACAGGAAAAGTACATTGCATGTGCTTGCGGGGGGCTTTGTCCGTCCCTCCTTCCCGCGTCTCGCGTCCTAAACCCCCACAGCGCATGCTGTGGGGGTGTAGCGGAGCGCGCGCCGCCCCGTTATGACGGAGCGCGCGCGCCGCTGCCGCGAAACGGGATCGGCGACGTTTCTCCCGCTCAAGCTAACCATCTCCCCGCTGCTTCGCATCCATACATGATTCCTTTTAGCGGGAGATGGGGAAGTTTTTAGGGGCGAAGCTCCTTAGGGCGTAGGCTTGTCCCGCGTCGTTGTCGTAGCCACCCCTGTGCGATGACCGATGACGCTGCCATCACGGCACAGCACATGGAATGTACCCACTATGCATCATAACGATGACGCATAGTGACGATGACGGATGACGATGAAGAATAAGCGTGTCGCGTTACCCTACTGGTGGGTGACTTTAACGTTGACATCACTGAAAACAGTTGGCTCATACAACACATGGCACCGCGATATGGTCTCACATGCATATCGTTTGACCACATGCAACCAATCACCATCCGAGGAACTTGCATCGATCTCGTCTTTGCAAACTTTCCACTACGACCCATCCAGGAACCGCTCTCCCTCCATTTCATCGACCATAAAGCCGTTATAATGAAGGGGGAACGGAAGCCACGGCTTATGTAAACGGTAACCACGACCAACGAAGAAACGAAAACAAAACGGAAAATCACGGCTCACGAATAATATAAATTTCTTGTATATATACACACAGTGTTTGTCACGTCTTTGATGATGTACTGAGCGAATTTCACGGAAGATTCACGGTTTACCGATGAACCTCCCGAGCTTCGCCCACTCATCATCATTCACTCCGTGGATACGCTGTGATTTTTTTTATAAGAGGTGTCTCTGTGACGTGGCGCTACGTCACACGTCATGAAAAGAAAGGAAATATGAAGAGCCCATCTTTTTTTCTTGCCACTCTTTAGAGTTTTTTCAAGCCTGCAACACTGCTTTAAAAAAACACTATCTTCCTTATAAAAAATGCTCGGGAAACCGTCACTACGTTTTCGAGTGTGCAGACGTGCTTCAAGTAGGCTTTGCAACGACTGCCCTAAACTGTCACCTTGTTTACGGAGGAAAGCGGTCCGCGCCGTTTTATCGCTTTGGCAGTGTCTTGGCGAATCCGCGTTCACTTTGATGGGCTGGCCAGTTCTTGCGCGATATTTGCAATCCGTTTAGTTGTCTCATTGTGCGTTTAACACACACATTTAAACACATTCGTACATCTCAGCGCAGTTTTATACCTATTCCCATTCCTTATAACTCGTAAGTCACATCGGCGCATCCTGCTGCCCGCGCATAAAATGGCGTCATAGCGCCAGGACACATTCGTGACCCTTGATGCGCTCAACATAATGGGACCGTTTTTCCTGTTCATCAACGCCAACGCTACTTTCAGTTACCAGATTCATAGCAACATCCTCGCGGTTATCTATTTAAAGTGCACATACGCGTTGGAATATTTGATGTCTTTATGCCGCGTTTCAATTCGTGAGCCCTGTTTATCCAGTCGTGCTACAATGTGCTATGAATTGTTTAGAAAAAGAAAAAAAGATCGCGACATATCGCTCAAACGCTGGCTTTCTCACAGGCTCCGTCATCCCAGAGATGCTGTTACTATCTGAACGGTGCTCACATGAGGCTGATATTAAAACATAAACTAATTTTACCTTGGATAGAGCGCGAGGAGCGGCAGATGAAAAAGAAGACGAGCAGAGCTGTTGGTGCTAGCACTTGCCCGTCTTGGACCACTGATCGCTTCACCTGTGGTAATTTCCTAATAAACGTTTCATTGGCTCACCGTTAAATGCGTACCATCAAATCGTGGAGGTGCTGGTTCTCTTCTCGATCCTGGAACACTGTAATCGGACTCTACCTTCGCCCTCAACCATGTCGGAACGATATTAGACTGCAGAATGCTACCACACTTCCCGCTGTCCGCTGTCCCGCTGTTCCAAGAGAGCGTGACCCCGTCATATTCAGCGGTACTGATGAGCATGACGCCGAGGATTACTTTCTTCCTACGAGCGCGTGTGTGTCAACAACAAGTAGGATGACAACGACAAACTTGGCCGGGGTCCACTTCTACCTGAGAGGAGTAATGGAACTCTGATTTCTCAACCACGAAGCTCAGATTTCCAACCGGCCCTCTTTCAATACTACCTTTTCTTACGTATTCGGCCGACTGACAGTGCGCAAGCTCCCCGCAGAACAGAGCTTGCGTGATCGCGCCCAACTGGTTGGCGAGTGTTTCACTTGGTAAATTGAGGACGTCATAGGCCTCTGCCGCCGCTTCAATCCTGACATGTCCGAAGAGGACAAAGTCAAGCATATGATGAAGGGCACCGAGGACGATGTTTTCTACATGGTTGGGGCGAAAAACCCTCAAACAGCCCCAGACGTCATTCAGCGCTGCCAGAGTTGCTACGAGTTGCGAAAGCAGTGCATTTCCACGCGAAGACCTATTTCGATACGATCAGCACGTCAGCATCCACTATTGGCGCCGTAACTCCGGAACCGGCGCTATTGACGCAGCAAATCCAGCAGTACATCCGAGAGGAAGTAGCGAGCCAATTGTCTTTTGCTCCTTTTCTCCCAGCCAATACTCATGGGCTGACTTCGTCGCTGCCGCAAACCATCGAAGAGCAAGTACCCGGGGTACTGCCGCCCGCGTACCAGCCACCGTCTCTATCTGCGTCCCTCACCTAGGCTGACGTAGCGAGAAGGCAGTCACATGCGCTGCCACACTTATCGACACTGCTCACCCAACGAACGCCTTCTACGCAACGGGTGCGCCGACAGGCCCGCACGTTCCCCTTTTCGCCGTCTTACGACACCTCCGAATAGTCCTTGGAACACATCGGATAACAGGCCAGTTTGTTACTACTGTTATCTACCCAGCAATGTAGAGGGTCCTGTCACCGGCGCGTCCCTCATCCAGGCACCGTCGATGAAACTTACAGCTACCTCCCCACAGAGCCACCACAGTCGATGCCTCCCCACGCTACTTAAGACACCTCTTCGTCGAACCGCCGTGCCTTCAACTCACGTCGATCACCCTTCCCACACCGGCACTCGCTTTCACCAATGGTTCGTAGTCCACATCCACCCAAACGGAAAACCGGACCATCGCAGTTCCGGAGGCAAGAACTGCACCGTTGTCGAACTCTACAAAGCCTCATTCGGTACCTGCTAACGATATAACTGTGTTTATTGGAGGTGTTGCCATGCAAGCATTAGTCGATACCGTAGCTTCTGTTTCTGTAATGAGTGAAGCAAAGTGCCGCAAGTTAAAAAAAATCCACGCATATCAACGGAGTGAATTATGATGAGTGGGCGAAGCTCCGGAGGTTCATCGGTAAAAACCGTGAATCTTTCGGGAGTCTTGCCCAGTACATCATCAAAGACGTGACAAACACTGTGTGTAGATATTAAGAAATGTTATTTATTCGTGAGGCCGTGATTTTCCGTTTTCGTACTGGAGCCGTGTTTTCTTCGTTGGTCGTGAGTCGGGGTGGTTACCGTTAACATAAGCCGTGGCTTCCGTTCCGCCTTCATTATAACGGCTTTAGGGTCGGTGAAGTGGAGGGATAGGGGTTCTTGGATGGGTCGTAGTGGGGAGTTTGCAAAGACGAGATCGATGCAGGTTCCTCGGATGGTTGTGGGTTACATGTGGTCGATCACTAGATGGCACCGCAGCGCCATCTAGTGATCATTCTGAGACTTAGAGGTGGCTACGACGCTTATTCTTCATCGTCATCAGCGTCATCGCTATGACGCATAGTGGGTACATTCCATGTTCTGTGCCGTGATGGCAGCGTCATCGTCATCGCACAGGGGTGGCTACGATGATGACGACGACGACAACGACGCGGGACTAGCCTATGCCCTAAGGAGCTTCACCCCTAAAAGTATCATCCCGCTTCGTGGAGTCTCCCTCCGTACAGCAACCGCACGTCACGTAAACTCTTCTATGACCTGCACGGCTCGTCTACTCATCCCGGACGTTTTGTATGTGGTCGCATTCGTCCTCTTTTCACAGTGCTTGCACGATGTTATATTGGCCTTGGACTTTCGTTCCACGCATCATGCCGTTGATGGTTGTACCCGAGGCGAATTAGAATTATCAGCGCTCCCCAACATCTATTCTGCCAAGACCTTCATTTTTTCGTGTCGTCGTCGCCGTGGACATGAACATGCCTCCTGTGTCTTTTTTTCTTGTGCCAATCTCCTGCAACTATGCTCCTTTGTCTAGCGTCATGTTCACACCATCAGAAGAATTCGCTTCTCGCAAGAACTTCCTTTTTCCTATTTCTCTTCTGACGATCGAAAACTCTTTCGCACTCATTTATGTTAAGAATCTGCTTTCGTTCCTAGCCACATTATTTCGCGGACAATGTAAAGGCCGACTTGAGGACATTGATTTTGTTTGCGCCAGTCAACTGCCCGATCGCACGAGAAGCCTCCCGGTCACCAGCCTTCAACACATCATCCCGTAGACGCCTTCCTTCCATCAATTCATTCGGAACTTCCCATTCCTCAACAGACTCAGCTCTTGAACTTTCTCCACCGCTTTGCGACGCCTTCCGGACTACAAGCAAACCAGTTTGTGCCGAACATTTGCAATCGTTAATCGTATTGACACAGGTACCCTGCACCCCTTCGCCAGCCTCCTTATCGGGTGTCACACGTTGAATGCTGAATTATTCACGACCAGGTGACTGATATGCTAATTCGTGGCGTCAAACAGCCGTTCCACAGTCCATGGGCCTCCCCAGCGGTACTCGTTAAAAAAACGGGGCGGTCGCATCCTATCCGCTCCCCAGAATCGACGACACGCTCGACTGTTTGCAAGGGGTGAAGTTTTTTTCGTTGCTGGATCTTCGATTCGGTGTACAGGTCGGTACCTATGGAAGAAGCTGACCACCCCAAAACTGCGTTCGTAACTCCCGACAGCTTGTGCGAGTTCAACGTGATGCCGTTAGGCCATTGCAGCACTCCCACCACATTCGAGCGTCTTATGGACAACATACTTCGAGGTCTCCAGTGGCAGGACGTGCCTTTGCTATCTGACGATGTCCTAGTTTTTTCGAAGGACTTCGGATACCCATCTCCTGCACTCGCAAGTATCCTGAGATGCCTCACACATGCTGGGCTACAACTGAATTTGAAGAAGTGTCATTTTGCCATCTAGAAGCTCACCATCATTAGCGAATGTTATCAAGAAGGACGGCGTTCTACCAGACACGGCAAAGATCCGCACCGTCGCCGAGTTTCCCAAGACATCAACACTGAAAAAATTGCAGAGCTTTATAGGCCTTGTTCATATTTTCCTCGATTGGTCCGTAATTACCGCATCGATAGTGGCCCCTTTAACACGCCTACTCACTGGCAGCCAAGGTATCTCGGCGTGGTCTTGCACTTGCGATGACGCATTCACGAAATGACGTCATCTACTGACATCCCCAACGATTTTTCGTCACTTTGTGACCCAGACGCCCGTATCGAAATCCACACGGATTCTTGTGGAGTCGGCCTTGGTGCTATTCTTGCTCAACGCTAGTCTAGCTTCGACAAGGACGTCATTTCTTACGCCAGTCGCATTCTCACCAGAGTTGATAATTATTCACTCACAGAAAAGGAATGTCTAGCCATCGTTTGGGCAATCGTAAAGTTTGATGTCGTGACGGATCACCATGTTATCGTCAATAAAATACCCATCTGGTTATCTAGCACGTTGGGCATTGCCTCTCCAAGAATACGATACCCGTGTCGTCTCTACAGGTCACGCCGCAGACAGTCATATGCCGACGCTCTTTGCCGCTCTCCACTTCCCCATGGTTATGGAACTGCGTCTGTTTCCAGCTACTATTGTGCGTCACTACATACGTTGACATATCATCTGAGCAGCGCCAGGATTCTCTATAATGGACTTCCTGTCTCAGCGTCACCATGAACCACCACTTGCTCACTGCGACGCACAGCTCGATATTTCACCATCCACGATAGACTCCTGCACCGCCGAAACTACCTATATGATGGGCGCAAATGTTTGCCGGTGATTCCTCGCCACCTACGTGCCGATTTCTGCACCTCCTTTTACAAGGATCCCCAATGCGGCCACGCCGCTGTAATAAAAACGTATGCACGCCTTCGGCTGTGGTTCTACTGGCGTGGAATGTACCCCTTTGTCCGACCGTAGGTACACCTAACCGCAAAAGTTTGCGGGACGCAAGATGTTCGAGAAAGCTATATTCATGGATTTCCCTGGGAACATAACCTCCAAGCCAACGTTCCAGCTTGCAGTTGTTATTGCAAGCTATATAGTCAGCAGGTAGGTTAGAAGCGTTACTCACTAATGCAAAACAAATCTGTATTTGTTGTGGAGCCACCGTCCCGTAAACTTTTGCTGTTCGGTGTACGTTCGTGCCCCAAGTGTCCACGCCGGAAGAGCCTACTGCACATACTCTATACACTACAGACTACTTGTCGCTCCCAGGCTCTTTATCACATTGGAATAGACTTGTATCGACCCCTTTCCTACAGACCTCAATGGAACCGCTGGGTCATTATCGCTATTGATCACCTTACACGTTATATTGAAACAGCCGTGCTGCCAGTGGTCACATCAAGTGAAGTCGGCTTATTTATCCTTCACAAGCTTGTTCTTCGCCACTCCGCGCCTCACGAGCTACTTAGCGACACAGGACGTACGTTCCTCTCTGAAGCCGTAGTAGCCCGTCTTCAAAAATGCAACGTTGTGCATCGGACAACTAGCACATAGCATCCCCAAACCAATGGCATGACAGAACGCTTTAACCGCACAGGTTGACATGCTGTCCATGTACGTGTCCGTTTACCGCGCCAACTAGGACCGCATACTACCTTTTGTTACGCTCGAAAGAGCGCTATTCAGTCTATGACAGGTTTCTCTCCGTTCGTTCTTCTGTAAGGACCACGAACCTTTCTCATTTATGAAAACCATCCTTCTGTATCACCCCCACGTTTCAGAATTCCCGACACTATCTGAAGTCGCCTCCTATTCCAGGGAATGCAGGCAACTCGCACGTTTCTTATCCGCAGATTACCAATCGTGCCAGAAGGACCGTCATGACAAAAACCTGCCTCCTCAGCCACATTCGCCTGCAAGGTTGGCGTGGCTTCACATTTTCTCTTCCGCTCCTGACCATTCCCCAAAGTTACTGCCTAAGTACGGAGTCCCCTGCCGCGTCCTACCTCAAGCATCCTCGGTCAACGATATTATTGAGCCTTCAATCATCTACGGACCACCGCCGTCGCTGCCGCGAGATTGTTCACGTCGATCGACTAAAGCCGCACTATGACCCACAAGTCGTGCCTGTTGCTTAGGTCGCCAGGATGGCTCCTTTTCCGCGGGGGAGCGATTTGGAGCATGGATAGGGGGCAGACAGGAGCGCCAGCGAAAGAAAAAAGACAAGAACGGTTGTTCTTGGCACTCGCGCTTGTTCGGCTTGGATCACTGATCGATTCACCTGCGCTAATTTTCTAATAAACGCGTCTATGACTCAACGTTCAACACGCACCACCAAAATAAATATAGAAGTAAGTAAATAAATAAATAAATAGAATGAAGATGAAGCGCTCAGAAAATATATTAAGCAAACATTACTTATTTTAAATATATTTCTTAGGCCGGGGTAGACCCACCCTCCCAAATATCGCCGGACATTGTCAATAAAAATCTTACACACTTCGTGCAATGGAATGTTCAAGCGGCGGCCAGTTGGCGACAGTGTATATTGCCACGTATGTGAAGGGAAGAGGACACGCAACGCATGTTGCGCATTGGACCAGCGTGCTGTTATTGGACTTGACAAACATTTCTGTGCTTTGTTTATGTGCAGAAAGCGGTAGCAAAAGTACCATTTTGAAGTTTGACAATACTCGAACGCCACACACTTCAAGTCCACTGTCAAGGCCCGTTTCTTTAGCTTTCGCCTGAAGCAGTCGCAGTGTGTGATTGAAAGGCGTAAGTCGAAAATAGCCTACTGCATTATAGGATGGCCGACGCTGTGCGAAATCTGATGATCTCGCTTGCGGCAATACCCTTCTCTGAAGGGAACCCTTTCGCTTTTATACTTACTTCAGAGCAAAGTGTGTAGTCGAGTCTCAGTCGTCCATTGTAAAGCTGAGCCTTATATGAATTGCAAATGCACGGTCGGCTTATACAACTTTCGAAACACGGCACCCTGGTCTTGTAGCGCCTTGCCTCATGTCTTTGTCTTGTATAGCCCTGGGATTAAGCAAGTCCAGGGATTTCGTTGGCGGAAGTACAGACTATAGCAAGAGCTGCGGCCCGTTTTACTCCAGCCCCGACTTCAAGTCGCTTCACGTCTTTTCAGCGCATCCAACTCACTCGCAGTTTGTTCTGCTTGTCGCAGTTTTTTTTTATCCGCTGAATTCATCTATCCGAAGAGTGAATTTTATTTAAAACAAATCCAGGCCCTCCTACTTCATTAAGTTCTATAGAAAAAGTACGCAGTACGATTTCTTTAGCAGCATTCTTTTGCAGAAAAATTGTAGAATACCATGTGGACGCCCGTTGTTTGATGCCTCGTTACTTCGTTGAAACTCAGAGGATATTTTTTGGACGCGATGTCCAGAAAGCTGATGGGAGGGAATCCCTTGGGTCGCAAAGTGATTCCCTCCCATCAGCTTTCTGCAACGCCTGAAAGGCGTTGCTTGAAAGGCGTTGCTTGAAAGAGCAGTAATCAGGGCGTTTGCTAAACTAATAAACGAAAAACCTCAGGCCTGCACCCAACCAGCAGCACAGTCACAGCGAAACCTGGAACAGCGGTCTTTCTAGAGCCCGTTTTAAACTTTCTTGTGGCGGCTACAGCAAGTACAGTTGCAAATACCCACTATGCCATAAATCATAAGTTTGCGAAATGTCAAAGCACCCACACGCCTGTGAGGAATTATGCGCACTTTATTGAAGCTGCGACAGATTACGATCAATTATGGCTGAGCCCTTTGTAATGAAAGCGCATCTTTAAATCACAGCGCTCGTTGCGCAGTTCGCATTGTGTGATGCCTAGCGTTATTTTACTTTGCTACCACGCTATATCATATCTGTTACAGTCTGCTCCCACGTTTTATCAGATTCCTTGTCCTTCACGCCAGCTTCTCACGTAGTCAAGTATTACGTTCTTCTCCGCGCGCACTGTGTTTATAAGCTGCTAATTAAACAAACAAAAAACGTTGCCTGAGACCGTAACTTGTTACCAATTTGGTGCATCTAAATTGACTCATAAACGTGATATATTTCAAGGTATCATGGCTAATTGTAATGGGAACAAGCCAATGATACTGCCCTTATTTCCGCTTGTTCTAAAATATATGGTTCGTTTTCAGAATGGAATCTTTCACACAACCACTCCGTGCTACCTGCGTGAAACCTCTGATGCACCTTCAGGTACTCGAATGACAGCTCAGAGGTTCCCCAAAGACGTTCAGCGCGTCCTTGCAGCGATGAAAATAAGAGTTACCATGAAAACATGAACATGAAAACAACTGTACCCCGCTATTCGACCATACCCGTAGCCATGAGTCGTTATAGCACCTGTAGTCGTCACCGCATGCGGCCGAGTGACAACATACATGAAGACTCATGTTTGAAAATTTGGTTGAAGCGCACAAAAAAACATGGACAAGAAGAAATAGACAGGACAGCGCTTACATTCACAGCCGAAATTTTATTAATCAGAAAAAATAGATAAAGCAGATACATGATTCCTCGCGCATGCTTAACAGCAGGGAGCAACAAAAGCACTCGTATCGGGATTACCACAAGATATTACAAGCAATACGTGTCTAGATACACGTACTCCTTATCATGCAGCACAATAGTGGCTTGACTAACACAGGCATGTCCCCTCTTCCGGATGTGGTGTGATTCTACTATGTCGTGAGTCAGCTGATCCTTATGTCGAAATATGAATTCGGTTTCTTGAAACACAGGATAACATCCGCAGTTTTTACAGTGAGCTGCAAGATGAGTGTTGCTTGACGCCTTTACAGATGCGTAGTGTTCCTTAAGCCAATCATTCACGCATATTACGCACTGTCCGATGTAGACTTTACCACAAGATGAATGTATCATGTAGACCACCCCCCTTTACGCATTTCACAAACTTGTTTCGTGTTTAAATTTTCAAGCATGAACGTAAACCAACTGGCTCAACTCGCCATCTTGACACAAGAAGACGTTTCCTTATTCTTATTTGATTAGTTAGATATGTTTATGTGTTGGGACGCAATGAATGCGTGACTTCCCTGACCGCATACACAAACAGCACCTGGCTGTAGTTGCCCCGGTACAGCACATTCGCATTCTGCCAGTGTGGGTATCTTGCAAAGACGAACGTCCGCGGCACATGTGACTCATTTATTTGCAGTGATCGATGCTATTCGGAGGACTTAAGGACACACATATTTGCACATTTGGATGGCCTAATAATGATTACGCATCAAAAACTCTTTCTTAGTTCAATTGTTACACGTATCGTTAGTTTAGCTAGTGTTAATTTTACTGCCAGCAGAAACCTCTTCTAATTATCTAAAAATTTCAAACCTTGTGCGAGCATCAACGGTTACCCCGCCTCCTCACGTAGGCGGGGCAACCGCATTCGAGCAAAAATTATCAAGCTGCCCTATTTTTTCGTATAATGTAGGCTTTAGATAAAGGTGTTAGTTATTAACACTTGAATAAAGGTATAGCTATTAACTCAGCCAATCTGCTCCATGTACGCCGTAGTAAAGAGCATTGTCATAACCCGGAAAAATTTTTCAGACTGAATACTAGCGTACCTCGAGGGCGACCATTTTCAACAAGACGAATTTGTTAATTTCGTCGAGCATTGTACTCACGTTGTTCTTCTGGGGCCCTAATTTCCTTTGTCTATCTATGGTAATCTTGTAATGAACTGATTGAGTTGCTAGGCGGCTCTCTCTTCTGTATATGAAAGCGGTTAACACACAAGCGGAGAATCAAGGGCCGTTTGACGTCATTCGAAGCCCTCGTGTGAAGGGCAAAGCACCTGCAACCTAATCTCTACCGGGAAGGGCGCGGGAGGGTGTTCGCATTGTTCGCAGGTGCCTCATCATCCAACATGCGGTTTTGATGCTTGTTTTGTGAATAATAATAATAATAATAATAATAATAATAATAATAATAATAATAATAATAATAATAATAATAATAATAATAACTTCTCTATTTCCATCAACGATGGAGGAGACTGCGGGAAAGAGTCGCTTGAAACACAAGCAACTTGACAGAGGCCGGCAGCCACCTCTACCACGGCTGCGGCCTCTGCAGAGCAGGCAGCGATAGCACACATGTGCTGGAAAAAAAAAGAAAAATTGATGCAGAACACATATTCAGAATACAAACTGTCAGGAAAGAATTAATACAATTTCATGCAATAAAAACAGTCACATCAGCTACAAAAAATGAAGAAAGCAAGACATTACTCTTGTTTACTAAGGGAGAATATAATTGCTATCGCAATAAAATTTATTGCGATAGCAATTATGTGGACACTCTCGGCCAATTTTTGCCGTCGCCGTCATGCCCCGGGTATGTATATAAATAACAGGCCACAAGGAAAATAAATCAGAAGAAAAAAAGGGATTCGAACCTGCGGACTCTCGCTCCGCATCCTGCCGCGTTAGACAGCGTTGCCAGGTGCTACTCGTTCTTTGGAAAGCTAACAGCGAACTTTTACCACTGGGGGTACGCAGATCTCGGAGGCGCATCGGCGTGTCCAGTACGACCCACGAGATGGTGAGAAGGGCATGCTTTAAAGCAACGCTCATGGATTTTGTTTCAACTGCTCTTGAGACGCCCACTATAAGAGTGGCCTATTTCTCTAGCCATTCGCGATGTGGAACGCCGGGCAAGCAACCGCCGGGCTTCGAAACAAACGCCGGGCATCGAACGCCACACGCCGCAGTAGGCGCAGAGGGATCACTCCACGCGCCGCAGTGTTTAACAAGAAGGCGCTGGCATAGTCGACACTTACGGCCGGCAGTTTGACTTGTCAAAACGTTGGCTCCAGCGACATTCCCTCTTCAACGATTTCTCAAAGCATCAGTGAGTCCATTACATGTATTTCAGTGACAGTACTAGAGGCTAAGACCCACAAAGTTTCAAACTGGCTACATGCATTTCCATGAATAGGGAGGCGCCTATAATTGCTTCACATCATTTGAACTACATGCCAATGTAAAAGATGAACAAACAGTGTAGCCAAACCGGACACGAATTCAAGACTTTCATTAAACGTATTTTCTCGGCCGCAGGTAGGCTGTCGTTATGACGAATTAGTCTATCGACACTGCGCTCATGTCCGTCCAATGAGGCTTGTTGAGAACGGGGATTTACTCATGTACTCAAGCAAAATGAATACATCCTCATACAATTAACCCAAATACTTGTGCACACCTGTTGTCACTAGGAAACCTCAAGAACCTTCACGGAACTGGAAATGCATGGGTTAACCCACCACACAGCCGCGCAAAACTTGTGATTCCCCTATTTGGCCATCTTCGTGTCTTCATCTGATGGAAGGTTGACCTGCTCGATGTGGCTCCCTGCGGCTCCCGTTCGTTGCGTGCCACATCAAATGTCTTATTTTTACCGTATTCATACTTGGTACGCCAACTGAGCGAGATAACCACGCGCGACCCAAGTTGTGATATCGCTGACCGAGCGGCAAGGGTAAGCGTAGAGCAGGCGCTACAAACACCAGTCAACCAGTTCCTGCGCTTCGCTCGATTCAAAGTTCACAAGACTCCTGATTGACAATAAATGCCAACATCCACATCAACCTCTTCTCGCACAAACAGATCTTAGGATGCCCGGAAACCACCACGAGGGTGCACGTTCCTTGAAACCAAAACTGGCGCTCAGTTTCCGGGGCATGGCTTGAATGCCAGAGAAGGCACCAGGATACCTTCGTGAAAGCAAAGGTCACGTGTGATGGTTTTTGAATAACTGAAAGCCACTCTTGAAGACAATACGTATGGTATACCACAGACAGGCGCTCAGTGAGGGATGAAAGCGTACGTACATACGTGCTGGTTTGAGTGCAGGTGTATACGGTCGATGGACCCCTTATAATTATGTCTGCAGACAGAAACTTGACGTCGGATTGCGGCACATGATAGGGCACGTTTCCTTATGTTCAAAAGAGTCATTCTGTAATGAAGTTAGCTTTTCGAGAACTTCGGTCAGTTTATTCGATACCGCAACTGCCTTTTAACAAATACGACGTTGCTAACTGAGATTTCATGGATTTGCGCTGGGTGCCCACTTTTTTTCTGAATTGCCTTATTTGATTCTACAACCGCGAACAATTCCTAAGATGGTTAGCCCCGTTTCTATCCCTCCAGGAAACCTTGCAAAACTTGATGCCATTAAACGATGCTTGGGCGTTAAGAGGGTCATCATTAAGAGGGTCAATCCATCTTCGAGATGTCGTGTGTCCATATTCAACTTCGCGTGGTGCATTGGTATTTAAGATCAAGCTGCTCACGTTGTTTTCAAGTCAAGTAGGCAATAGCGCTGTAACCAACATTCAGAACTAGATGAACTTTTTTGTACAGTTTCTACAGTTGTGTATAAACGACAGTAAAATAAATGAAGGACCGCAGAGCAGGATATGCTGAATCCGTAGGCATCATTTAACGTATGTCCATCGACCACAGCATTCTTTTATCCGCGAATTACGCTGGCAAAGTGGCTATTCAGCTCATCAGTAATTTTGTCTTTTAGAAAACTAGCATACTTGCACATATCAAGGCGAAAGCCTTTAATGTCTCATGCTCACGTCCGTCCGGTGTCCGTCCGTCCGGTGTCCGTCCGTCCACACACCCACTGCGCATGCGCCAACCCATTAAAAAAAATAAAATACCTCCTCTCCACCTCTCTCTCCTCTAGGCATCCCTCCCCGCGGAGGCCACACCCTCACTGCGCATGCGCGTCCCCTCCCTCTCTCCCCTCCTACGCTCCCCCTCTCTCCTCTAGGCATCCCTGCCCGCGGCGTCCACAACCCCACTGCGCATGCGCGTCTTCCCCTCTCCTACGCTCCCCCCTCTGTCCCCTCGCGACGCCGACGCAGACAGCGTCTGCTAGCGAGTTTCTTGGTTGAAAAAACCGACTGCTCGCGCTACACAACCGTTCACTGGCCACCCCGTATATATGGCAATGGATCTTGACCTGCAAGGTGGTGCCGGTGGGAGATTTCTCCTGTGCGTTGTCGAACGATAAAAAATTCGCAGCGTGCGCGTTAACTAAAAGCGGACTGCGGGTCTCTGTGTCCAGTCCGAGTCTTCTGTCTCTCATTGCCCATTAGCAGTGATTGGGATGTTCCAGTAGGAAACACCGGTCCATCACTGCGTGCTTTGCGCCCCCCCAGGTTTCTCTCCTGTGCAACGCTGCGATGAGCGCCAGCGTCAACGCCGCCGCCAGTGTAAGCGTTAGCGCCCGCTGCTTCGCATCTACACATGGTTCCCTTTAGCGGGAGATGGTGTAATCTTTAAGGCGAAAGCCTTTAATGTCTCATGCTCACGTCCGTCCGGTGTCCGTCTGGTGTCCGTGCGACCTCCGTCCGGCGTCCGTCCGTCCATCTGTCCGTCCATCTGTCTGTCTGTTCGTCCGTCCGTCCATCCATCCGTCTGTCCGTCCGTCCGTCCGTCCGTCCATCCGTCCATGTCCGTCCGTCCATCCGAGCTCTGGCACGGAGCCAGGTGGCCGCCGGGATGCGCAGACGGACGCCGGTCGCCTCGGACTCTATAGCGCTCGCGCTTTGCTTGCGTAGCGTCGCTGTGCCCAGAGTTTGCAATCATTCTGACCGACGCCGTCTCAATGGACCCAGGCGTTCACGGAATACACTTTCCAATTTACAAAGGGTCCGTCAATTTAAGAGCTGGAACGCGGATGGCGTTTGCACGATGCGCAAAGCGCGAGAAAATACTAACGCATGCGAACGGAGGAAGATGAGTCTTGCGTCTCGCTGCGATTCGCGGTAAAAAATTAAAGAAGAAAACACGCACCCATTCGGTTTGTGTCTTATCCCACTGAGAGTGTAAAAGAAAAAAGAAATGGCATAATCAGTGGAATGGCCACACGCTTTCGCCGAACACACTTTGGAATGTACAAAGTGTTCTTCAGTTTTTTTTTACTGAAGCAAAGATTTTTACGAGGCAATAGACAGACTTAGTTGGGCATCCGCAGCAGCTCTGCGGCCGCAGCCTGCCAGCCATTCCCAATGGCAGGCTGCGTACACAGAGCTGTTGCGGACGCTCAATAAATCTGTCTATTGTGCATGAGCCCGCCGTTGCGGTCGAAGAGACACAGAGGAAGCACGAATGCCGCGCGAGGTGCTGGCCGCGATTCGGTGGCACAGTTATTTGCAAATATTGTAAATATACTGGCTTCTCTCTCTCTCGTGTATTCGTGATCCTCGTGACAATATCAACGGAGGATAGTGCTGTCACGTTTGTTGGTCATGGCCATATTCTAACGGCATAAATTATTAAGGCGAAATCCTTTATTGTCTCATGCTCACGTCCGTCCGGCGTCCGTCTGTCCGTCTCTCCGTCCGTCCGTCCATCCATCCGGTGTCCGTCCGTCTGTCTGTCTGTCCTGGTGTCTGTCTGTCCGTCCGTCTGTCTGTCTGTCCATCTGTCCGTCCGTCCATCTGTCCGTCCGTCTGTCCATTCGTCCGTCCGTCCGTCCGTCTGTCTGTCTGTCTGTCTGTCTGTCCGTCCGTCCGTCCGTCGGTCTGTCTGTCTGTCTGTCTGTCCGTCCGTCCGTCCGTCCGTCCGTCCATCCGAGCTCTTGCACGGAGCCGGGTGGCCGCCGGGGTGCGCAATCGGACGCCGGTCGCGTCGGACTCTACAGCGCTCGCGCTTTGCTTGCGCAGCGTCGCTGTGCCCACCGTTTGCAATCCATTTTGACCTACGCCGTCTCAATGGACACAGGCGTCCACGGAATACACTTTCGAATTTACAAAGGGCCCGTCAATTTAAGCGCTGGAATGAGGATGGCGTTTGCGCGATGTGCAAATCGCGAGAAAAATACCAACGCATGCGAACGTAGGAAGATGTCTCGCGTCTCGCTGCCATTCGCGGTAAAAAATAAAAACGAGAACACGCACACATTCGGTTTGTGTGTTATCGCACTGAGAGTGTAAAAGAAAAAAAGACGGCATAGTCAGTGGAATGGCCGCACGCTTTCGCCGAACGCACTTTGGAATGTACAAAGTGTCCTTCAATTTTTTTAGATGCGGAGCATCTTACGCTCGGGGCTGTGTCCGTCCCTTCCGCGTCCCGCGTCCGGCGTCCCGCGTCTGGTCACTATCATGAAGCAGGGAAGCACCCACTATGCGAACCAGAACACTGTAGTACAGTGTTCGTCAACCGTCAGCCGTCAACCACCACCACAGTCATAAGAGTCTTGGCCGAGAGCACAGATTGGCCTTTAGCAATGGCTAGGCAGGTGGTGGGTGCAAGCTAAGAATAACACGCACTACCGGTAGTGTCTGTCGCCCACGTTGACTCCATTCCTTGATCTTGCTTGCATGTGCTTGCGGGGGCTTTGTCTGTCCCTCCTTCCCTCGTCTCGCTTTCCACACCCCCTCTCTCTCTCCTCTCCTACGCTACCCCCTTTCTCTCCTCTAGGAATCCTCTACTCTAGGGAGCGACGCCCGCGCCTCGTTGACTCCATTCCATGATCTCGCTTGCATGTGCTTGCGGGGGGCTTTGTCCTTCCCGCGTCCCCTCCCCCCTCTCTCCCCTCTGCTACGCTCATCCCCTTTCTCTCCTCTACTCTACGCAGTGGCGCCCGCGTCCCACACCCCCACAGCGCATGCGCGTCCCCCTCTCTCTCCTCTCCTTCGGTCCCCCCCCGTTCTCTCCCCCTAAGATTCCTCTACGGAGCGGTGAAAACGACAGGTGGTGCGACAGCTGCATACTCCGCTGGGGGGCGCCTCGGTAGTTCCGCGGTATGAAAATGACGGAGCGCGTGCGCCTGATTCTCTCTCCTGTGCAGCGCCGCGATGCGCCCAGGCCGCTGCCGCGAAACGGGAGCGGCGACGTCTCTCCCGCTCAAGCTAACCATCTACCCGCTGCTTCGCATCCACACATGGTTCCCTTTAGCGGTAGAGGGGGAAGTTTTTTTTTTTAATGTAAGATACCTTCTTGCGTAAAGTGAGTAAAGGCTATTTGACCACATTGTCCCGTTTTATGAATATCCCACCGATGTCGAGGGTGCGCAAGTACACGAAAAAAAAAAACGGTGTGCTCGAGTAGTAAGCATCACAAATTTCATCGTCCCCAAGGAAACATTCCCTTGCTTTTATTGAAAGGTCCTCCTTTAATTGTGTAAGCACTCCTATGCCCACTTATCGAGAAATATTTGTGTCCATCGCTGTTGCACGTAAGTCGAATTGATATACGGAAACAAATGTATAACAAAAATTACCGCAGCTTAGCTCTGGGGAAGCCGAGCCTAGTGCGGAGCTGGGCGGCCTTCTTTGTTTCTCTTCGGTTTTCTTTTTCTTTTTTTAGCGGCGAAGCTCCTTGTGGCATCACCTAGGGCGGTTCTCGGTTGTCGATGCATCCTGAGTAGCCAGTAGCGTCTCCCTTAGCATACAATAGATGGCGCTGTCCCATAGAGATGCATGCAAACTGCAGTTGGGTGACGATATACTAGATGGCGTCAGTGGTTTTTCGTATACGTTGATGATTAAAGATGATAGATGGCACTGTTATAAGAAGACAATGCGCTGTGACAGTACGTGATATGTATCGCCCTCTCCTCTCCTACGCTTTCTCCTCTTACTAAAGCCTTTCTTCTTTCAAAAAACAAGAACTTGGTTTTCTTTTTCATGTTTTACATGTTCTGCACTTATTCTTAAGGCGGCACTCCTCATTAGGGCTTGCCCCAAATGAATGGGATAATTAGGACCGTTGGGATTGGCTCGGCTCAATGGACAGTGGAAGAGATTAGTTCACCTCGGTAGTACAGTGGTTACGGTGCTGGCATGCGGACCCGAAGGTCTCAGGTTCGATTTGTCTTTTCGATGGAGGCGAGATACCAGAGGTCTGTGTACTGTGCGAAGTCAGAGCACGTTAAAAGCCCCTAAACCACCTCCCATATTTTTTCAAAGATTTCAAGTAAACACGCGCCTCGTGTGCCGAATGCCGTCGCGATCAACGATGTTACACGTGGCAGCGGTAGAAGCTGCGGGCGCGCTACAAATTCCAAGAAACAATCCCTTCTCCTCACTGGGCCTTTCCGGCCTCCCTGGTGTGTGACGTCACCACGTTGGTTCTGTGATGCGGGAGGCAAGCTATGCTGCGATTGGTCGAACAAGAACCTACGACTATCGGTTAGTCTGCGAGCAGCTGCCTGCGCTACTTGCTGTCCTCCGTCGCGTTGTCAGGAGGAAAACTCGGCGAGTAGCAAAAGGAAGAGCGAGAGAAGCGATCGCCGCGTTTCGATCATCAAACGCCTCTAACTCCGATATTACGGCACCGTTTCGAAAAATTCTCACGGATACGTGTTCGTTGTAGACTCGAGCACAACTTCCCCACCACAACTAAATTTCCATCTTTGGGTGGTTTAGGGGCCCTTTAAAGAACACAAAAAACCCAACTGATAGCGAACGTCTACACATCGCTAGTAGTTTCAGAGACACTATTTTAGGGCCTGTATTTTTGTAACGATGACCTTCTCAGTGCTAATGGCTCTTCCCGCTTTCCGTAAGTAAGTGGTTCCGTACTTTACAAAACTTTTCATGATTCATGACGAAATGCATACCTTGCAAGTGTACTTTTATTAGTTGCCCCAAGAGTCTACAACGGGCGCTAGAAAGGCCGCTCTTCCTGCTTTCGCTGCATGTTCCGCGCAGGCCTGGTGATTTTTTTTCGCACTTCATTTTTTTTCTTATTTCGCGCAATAGCGGTTACGGACACCGGCGGCGGCGGTGGCGTCGGCGGACAACTACCCCACTGCCACTGCCCTTGGGATCTGATAACAGCTTTCGCTATAAAACATGTGAATTGAGCAACGAGTGGTTGTTTTAAAGGCCCACCCTTTACAAAGTGCTCAGACATATTAATCATGATCAGCAGCAGAACCATCAACAAAGTGAACAGCTGCGCAGGTTTACGTGGCCTTTGTTAGCTTTTTCTAATCTTGGATAGCCGGCGCCATTTGTCCAGGCGCCTGCTTGAGGACACGTTATTTGGTTTTCCGCTGGGCTTTTTCGAATACCGGGCAGACTAAGAAGCTCTATTGACTTCTGGAACCATGCTTGGCAACGACGCGGACGACATCCCCACTTATAGAGTGAAAAAATGCCCCCCACCTCCCCGAAGGGAATCGTGAGGAAATGCGAATGCATTTCTTGCGCCGACACCGACTTCTGCCATCGCCTTGAGAGGCGCCCAGCCAGCGAACGGTCGAGAGTGAGGCGCGAGCGGATGGGAGAGTGGGGCGCAGGGATGAGAGAGAGCGAACGGCGAGAGAAGGAGCGGCGAAGCACTGCACCTACCCTCTCCTACACTCTCTCGCACCACATGCTCCGGTTGCTAGGGGCGAGGATAAGCGCGCGCGCCCGCAGCTGTTGCTATGGGAGAGGGAGTGAGAGCGGAGAGATAACACCTGCCGGCGCGCGGACACCTCCTCAACCTATCCTCCTCCTCCTCCTCCTCCTCCGCGAACGCCGCCGGACAACGCCGCCTGACATAGCCCGACTAAGAAATGCATTCGCATTTAAAACGCGGAGTAAGAAGCAAGCAGCATGAAACGTCCTGCAGCAGACGCAGACGACGCGGAAAGCCGATGTAGCTGTCACCCAAGACGCTGTTTCGCGGTGGCAGGGGCCGCGATCAAGGAATTCTGCGGGACGACTTCGGCCTGGGTGTGTTGCACAGAGTCGAGCACAATTTCTCTTAAAGGAACAAAATTCTGACGGTGCGCAAGCTCACCGCTTGCAGACGACAGGGCGCGGAAGGATACATTTAAGATGTGCTCGCCCTCTTGATTGGTCGAGGAGGACTGCAGCTTCCACAGTGCTGCACGTAACTGCTGAAAGGTACTATAAATATGAGGTCACATAAAGCCAGACATGAAGCAGTGGAAAGCTTCCATCACTACCGCCGCTATAACTGTGCATCAATACAATTTAATTCCCGATGAATTGAATAGTTTGGCATAAGGTATGGTGTTTCTTACGCAAAATAGCTTTGCTGCTTCTTATGATCGAATGCAGTTTAAGTGTAAATCTAATGCTCCTAAAAGAGTTTCACCGAAAGGTTGTGCTACTGTTGTTACCCATACAAAAAAAATTACACCATCTCCCGCTAAAGGGAACCATGTGTAGATGTGAAGCAACGGGCGCTAACGCTTACACTGGCGGCGGCGTTGACGCTGGCGCTCATCGCAGCGTTGCGCAGGAGAGAAAAACTGGGGAGGCGCAAAGCAGGCAGTGATGGAGCAGTGTTTCCTACTGGAACATGCCAATCGCTGCTAATGGGCAATGAGAGACAGAAGACTCCGACTGGACACAGAGACCCGCACTCCGCTTTTAGTTAACGCGCACGCTGCGAATTTTTATTGTTCAACAACGCACAGGAGAAATCTTCCACCGGCACCACCTTGGAGGTCAAGATCCATTGCCATATATACGGGATGGCCAGTGAACGGTTGTGCAGCGCGAGCAGTCGGTTTTTAAATGCGAAGCATTTCTTAGCGAACTTCGGCGACTTTGAGCGTATCTATCTATCTATCTATCTATCTAGCCGCCTACGACTTTGTGCTCTCCTGGCCGTATCGTTAATGGGATATATACCAAATTTGGTATGGCATAACATGACTGTATGACGAACATAAATTGCTGGTCATATCATGAAAATCATGAATAACTTTTCATGAAACGTATGATTTACATGCCACGCTCATGGCGCGCTCGCGGCCGTTTCGTTAGCTTGATATACACCAAATTTGGGATTGAGTGACGTGACTGTATGACGAACATAAATGACAGGTGGTAATATGCAAATAATGACGTGCATGTCATGTACAACATGATTTACATGCCACGCTCATGGTGCGCTGACGGCCGTTTCGCTAGCTTGATATACACCAAGTTTGGTATTGAGGTACGTGACTGTATGACTAGCATAAATGACAGGTGGTAATATGAAAATCATGACCTTCATGTCATATACAACATGATTTACATGCCACGCTCATGGCGCGCTGACAGCCGTTTCGCTAGCTTGATATACACCAAATTAGGTATTGACTGACGTGACTGTATGACGAACATAATTGCCAAGTGGTAATACGGAAATCGTGACATGTCATGTGCAACATGACTTGCATGCCACGCTCATGACACTCTCGTGGCCGTTTCGCTAGCTTGATATACACCAAGTTTGGTATTGAGGTACGTGACTCTATGACTAGCATAAATGACAGGTGGTAATATGAAAATCATGACCTGCATGTCATATACAACATGATTTACATGCCACGCTCATGGCGCGCTGACAGCCGTTTCGCTAGCTTGATATACACCAAATTAGGTATTGACTGACGTGACTGTATGACGAACATAATTGCCAAGTGGTAATACGGAAATCGTGACATGTCATGTGCAACATGACTTGCATGCCACGCTCATGACACTCTCGTGGCCGTTTCGCTAGCTTGATATGCAACAAACTTCGTATTTAGGGACGTGACTGTATGACGGGCATAAATGACGTTTTAATATGGAAACCATGACATGTCATGCGCAACATGACTTGCATGCCACACTCATGGTACTCCCGTGGTCGTTTCGCTAGCTTGATATACACCAAATATGGTATTCAGCGACGTGATTGTATGACAAGGATAAATGACAAGTGGTAATATGCAAATCATGACATGTCATGTGCAACATGACTTGCATGCCACGCTCATGACACTCTTGTGGCCGTTTCGCCAGCTTGATATACACCAAATTTTAAGGTGAAAGCCTTTAATGTCTCATGCTCGCGTCCGCCCGTCCGTCCATCCGTCCCTCCAGCCGTGCCCTGGCACAGTGCCAGGTGGGCGCCGGGGCGCGCAAACGGACGCCGGTCGCGTTGGACTCTACAGCGCTCGCGCTTTGCTTGCGTAACGTCGCATTGCCCAGCGTCTCTAATCATGCAAGGAGGGAGACGCGCGCATCACGTTTCATTCTGACCGACCCCGTCTCAGTGGGCACAGGCGTTCGAGGAACACACTTTGGAATTGACAAATTGTCCGTCTATTTAAACGCTGGAACGCGGATGGCGTCTGCACGATGCGCAGAGCGCGAGAATACGAACGCATGCGAAATGGAGGCAGATTGGTCTCGCGTCTCGCTGTGATTTGAGGTAAAAAATTAAGCGAACATAAGTGGCAGGTGGTAACATGTAAATCTTGGCATCTACAATGCCACTTACATGCCACGCTCGTGGTGCGCTTGCGTCCAATTCGCAAGATTGATACACACCAAAATTTGTATTTCGCGACGTGACTGTTTGACGAGCACAAATGACAGGTCCTATCATGTAAATAATGACCTGCATATTGTGTAGAGCATGATTTGCTCCTTGCTGGCTGCTTCGCATCACATCGATTCCCACGGTGCGTGGGATCTGCCGGTTTTTTCAACCAAGAAACTCGCTAGCAGACGCTGCCTGCGTCGGCATCGCGAGGCGAGAGAGGGGGAAGCGGAGGAGAGGAGAGAGAGGGGGTGACACGCATGCGCAGTGGGGAGTGTGAACGCCGTGGGCAGGGATGCGTAGAGAGAGGGGGGGAGCGTAGGAGAGGAGAGAGAGGGGGGGACGCGCATGCGCAGGGGGAGTTAGACGCCGCGGGCAGGGATGGAGAGAGGGGGAGTGTAAGAGGGGGAGAGAGGAAGGGAGGCGCATGCGCAGTGAGGGTGTGGTTGCCGTGGGGAGGGATGCCTAGAGGAGAGAGAGGGGGGAGAGGAGGTTTTTTATTTTTATTTTTTCTTTAACTGTTTGCGCATGCGCAGTAAGGGTGGGCACGCGGCACACCACCACCACCACCACCACCGGATTAAGCTTCGCCATAAGATGCTTCACATCTAAAAAACAGTGTGTCGGGGTACCTATTTCATCGGCTCCGATGACGTCGTCCGCCCTGGCGACCAGTCGTTTTTGTGTGTTCATTACTGCAGACACTGTTTCCTGTTGTTTGCTACGTACTAAGACGGAATTCACTTCTGAAAACAATACGTAGTACTTGAGTCGTCAGTTTTAAGGCGAAAGCCTTTAATGTCTCATGCTCACGTCCGTCCGGTGTCCGTCTGGCGTCCGGTGTCCGTCCGTCCGGTGTCCGTCTGGACGTCCGTCCGGCCGTCCGTCCGTCTGTCCGTCCGGATGTCCGTCCGTCTGTCCGTCCGGATGTCCGTCCGTCTGTCCGGATGTCTGTCTGTCCGTCCGTCCGTCCGGATGTCCGTCTGTCCGTCCGCCCATCCGGATGTCCGTCTGTCCATCCGTCCGGATGTCCGTCCGCCCGTCCGTCCGGTGTTCCGTCCGTCCATCCGGATGTCCGTCCGTCCGTCCGTCCGTCCATGCGTCCGGATGTCCGTCCTTCCGGATGTCCGTCCTTCCGGATGTCCGTCCGTCCATCCATCCATACGTCCGGATGTCCGTCTGTCCGTCCGTCCGTCCGTCCGTCCGGTGTCCGTCCGTCCGTCCGTCCGGTGTCCGTCCGTCCGTCCGTCCGGTGTCCGTCCGTCCGTCCGTCCGTCTGTCCGTCCGTCCGTCCGTCCGTCCGTCTGTCCGTCCGTCCGGTGTCCGTCTGTCCGTCCGTCTGGTGTCCGTCCGTCCGGATGTCCGTCTGTCCGTCCGGTGTCCGTCCGTTCGTCCGGATGTCCGTCTGTCCGTCCATCTTTCCGTCAGTGGAATGGCCACACGCTTTCGCCGAACACACTTTGGAATGTACAAAGTGTCCTTCAATTTTAAGGCGATATCCTTGGATGCCTCATCGTGCCCAAGAAATGACTGTCGGTGTCCACACGAGGGAATGAAAAAGAGGCCGCGTGTATCAGGTTACAGATCACCAATATTCATGACGTCATGATGACCCCATCACATGACATCATAGAGGTTCATGATAATACCCAGAGGGGAATGTGGTGCTAGTCGGTGCTAGTGTCTATGCGGGCTCCTTCAGCGGCGCTTGTACCCCCATGAAAATGATAGGAAGTACAGGCTTCGGATCTGCTTCGAATGGATTTTGTTCTTGAGATTCGCGATGCTTGTTTGCCGAGCGTAAAACAAAGTGATATGAAGTTATTCCTAGTTAAAACTTGCTTCATTTTTAAATGCGATGCATTTCTTAGCGAACTTCGGCGAGTTTGAGCGTATCTATCTATCTATCTATCTATCTATCTATCTATCTATCTATCTATCTATCTATCTATCTATCTATCTATCTATCTATCTATCTATCTATCTATCTATCTATCTAACGCGGGCGCCGCTATCTATCTACCTAGCCGCCTACGACTTTTTGCTCTCCTGGCCGTATCGTTAATGGAATTTACACCAAAATTGGTATGGCATAACATGACTGTACGACAAACATGAATGACTGGTCATATCATGAAAATCATGACTAACTTGTCATGAAAATCATGATTTACACGCCGTGGCCGTAGTGCTCCTGAGGCCGTTTTCTTAACTTCATATATCCAAAAATTGGTACGATGAGACATTTCTGCATGACCAACATAAATGACACGTGGTAATATCGAAATCATGACCTGCATGTCATGTACAACATGATTTACATGCCACGCTCATGGCGCGCTGATGGCCGTTTCGCTAGCTTGATCAAATACACCAAATTTGGTACTGCGTGACGTGACAGTATGACGAACATAAATGCCGAGTGGTCATATGGAAATCATGACCTGTCATGTGCAAAATGACTTGCATGCCACACTCATGGCACGCTCGCGGCCGTTTCGCTAGTTTGATATACACCAAATTGGGTATTGAGTGACGTGACTGTATGACGAGCATAAATGACAAGTGGTAATATGGAAATCGTGACATGTCATGTGCAACATGACTTGTATGCCACGCTCATGACACTCTCGGGGCCGTTTCGCTAGCTTGATATACACCAAATTTCATATTGAGTGACGTGACTGTATGGCGAGCATGAATGACAAGTGGTAATGTGGAAATCATGACATGTCATGTGCAACATGACTTGCATGCCATGCTCATGACACTCTCGTGGCCGTTTCGCTAGCTTGATATACACCAAATTTTGAAGGCGAAAGCCTTTAATGTCTCATGCTCATGTCCGTCCGTCCGTCCGTCCGTCCCTCCATCCGTGCCTTGGCACGGTGCCAGGTGGGCGCCGGGGCGCGCAAACGGACGCCGGTCGCGGTGGACTCTACAGCGCTTTGCTTGCGTAGCGTCGCTTTGCCCGGCGTCTCTAATCATGCAAGAAGGGAGACGCGCACATCACATTCCATTCTTATCGACGCCTTCTCAGTGGGCACAAGCGTTCGAGGAACATACTTTGGTATTGACAAAGTGTCCTTCAATTTAAACTCTGGAACGCGGATGGCGCCTGCACGATGCGCAAAGCGCGAGAATACGAACGCATGCGAAACGGAGGCAGATTGGTCTCGCGTCTCACATCGATTCGAGGTAACAAATTAGGCGAACATAAGTGGCAGGTGGTAACATGAAAATCTTGGCATGCATGTCATCTACAATGCCATTTACATGCCACGTTCATGGTGCGCTTGCGTGCAGTTCGCTAGCTTGATATACACAAAAACTTCCCCGTCTCCCGCTAAAGGGAACCATGTGTGGATGCGAAGCAGCGGGGAGATAATTAGCTTGAGCAGGAGGAACGTCGCCGCTCTCGTTTCACGGCAGCGGTCAGGCGCTCATCGCGGCGCTGCACAGGAGAGAGAATGAGCCGCGCGCGCTCCGTCATTTTCATACCGCGGAACTACCGTGGCGCCCCCCAGCGGAGTATGCAGCTGTCGCACCACCTGTCGTGCGCGCCGCTCCGTAGAGGATTCCTAGAGGAGAGAACGGGGTGACCGTAGGAGAGGAGAGAGAGGGGGGAGGAGACGTGCATGCGCTGTGGGGGGTGTGGGACGCGGGAGCCGCTCCGTAGAGTAGAGGATACCTAGAGGAGAGAGGGGGGAGAGGACGCGCATGCGCTGTGGGGATGTTGACGCGGGCGCCGCTCCGTAGAGTAGATGATTCCTAGAGTAAAGAAAGGGGGTGAGCGTAGTACAGGATAGGGGGAGGGGACGCGCATGCGCTGTGAGGGGTGTGGGAAGCGGGGGCCGCTCCGTAGAGTAGAGGATTCATAGAGTAGATAAAGGGGTTACCTGCCTAGCCATTGCTTAGCAGCCTCTCTGTGCTCTCGGCCATGACTCTGATGACTGTGGTAGTGGTTGACGGCCTTCATATTACTACAGTGTTCTGCTTCGCATAATGGGTGCTTCCCTTTTTCATGAAAGTGGCTGGAAACGGGACGCCGGACGCGGGAGGGACGGACATAGCCCAGCCCCCCTCCAAACACATGCAAGCAAGATCAAGGGATGGGGTCAACCTGGGCGACAGACACCACCTGCCTAGCCATTGCTAAGCAGCCTCTCTGTGCTCTCGGCCATGACTCTGATGACTGTAGTAGTGTTTGACAGCCTTCATATCACTACAGTGTTCTGGTTCGCATAATGGGTGCTTCCCTACTTCATGAAAGTGGCCGGACGCGAGACGGGGGACGGGGGACGCGGCACGGGGGACGCGGGACGCGGGAGGGACGGACAGAGCCCCGAGCATAAGATGCTTCGCATCTAAAATTTGTATTGCGCGACGTGACTGTATGATGATCGCAATGACAGGTCCTAACATGTGAATAATGACATGCATATTATGTACAGCATGATTTGCTTCTTGCTGGCTGCTTCGCATTACATCGATTCCCACAGTGCGTGGGATCTGCCAGTTTTTTTGCTGATGATGATAAGTGATCATGATCAAGTCGCTCGAAGAACAGGAAGAAGGCTTCTCCATGGGGCGAGCGCGTTCAATATGCTACACATGGGGTGTCACGCCAAGCGACGACGACAGCATACTACAGCATACGACAGCATACGACAGCCGGGCCCCCCTAAAGTGATCCGCACTTAATAGGTAATCTTGGTGGGGGTGGTTTTCGCATCCAGCGCCCCACTCTCACAAACCGAGTGTCTTACTCTCTGGGGTACACACCCACGCTTGCAGAGCGTCAATATATCTGAACTACATGAATGGGTTGAGCCGACGTTCAAAAAAAAAATGCCCCCCACCTCCCCGAAGGGAATCGTGAGGAAATGCGAATGCATTTCGCGCGCGCTTCACTCCATTTATATATGGTGGTTGTGGTTCGAAGAAGGAAAAGGCGCCTAATTTCTGCAGCCCGGTCGGGAGCACGGCGCAGCGCCTGTTTTTTTTTATTTTTTCTATTTTTTTTCCCTTTTTTTATTTTTTACTTTATATATATATATATATATATATATGTATATATATATATATATATATATATATATATATATATATATATATATATATATATATATATATATATATATATATATACGTGCGAGCGAGCGGACCGGAGAGTGGGGCGCAGGGAGGAGAGAGCGAACGGCGAGAGGAGCGGCGTAGCGCTGCACCTACCCTCTCCTACACTCTCTCCACACACGCGGGAGCTCCGCCGAGCTCCCGCGATGCGAGCGCCCTCACACACCAGAGCGCGCTCCTCCTCTCCACTCACTCTCCGCTACTCCGCCCGCACCACCTGCTCCAGTTGCTAGGGGCGAGGATAAGCGCGCGCGCCCGCAGCTGTTGCTATGGGAGAGGGAGTGAGAGCGGAGAGATGCGGACACCGACGTCTGACATAGCCCGACTAAGAAATGCATTCGCATTTAAAAGTAATGTGAAAAGAGAGCTTCTTCTATCAGAACTTTTTTGTAGTACTAACTCGTGGTGATGTAGTAAAAGCCTCACTCTAGGGCGTGATGCTATACCGACATGTAGGATCGCACGCATCAGAAAAATTCGGACGTTGCGGTAACTTAATACCAAACACGCATATTGGTGATCACGGGATGTGCCTTCACTGCGGCCGTTCCAGACGATGACGAATGCTAAAAAAGAAGGAGGTGAAAGACGCCGTACCGGTGCTGCCCGACATTGATGTTCCTTGGAAGGGCGCAACCATAAAGACCTTATGGGGATAGCGGAGGTGTGGCTCAAAATAAGCCAGAGCTATAGCGATGCGTGGCTTTTCTGAATTGCGAGAGCATAAGCTCCGTTGTTCCTTGTTTTCGCGTTCTCTCAGCAGAGCCGGCAGGCAAGCGTGAGAGGGGATTTGGGGAATGTGCAATCTTCACGAGTAAGCGAGAACGCAGATAGCCAACGAATTGGGCTAGGCCTTCCTGTGGGCGTATCACGTTCTTAGATCCCATCTTACGGCGAGCAATCCATCTGGACGCGCTCACTCGGTGCCCGCCCACCGAACACGCTGTTAGATCAATCCTTCCTTGCACGACCGATGTGGCCTGCGCGCTCAAGCAGGAAATGAAAGTGAGGGTCCATTTTTCTAGACAACGCCTGCAAAAACAAAACAAGAAGAGAAGTTAGATGCAGAAACCATACACTCGAAAAATGAGAAAGGCATTATTAGGCTCATGGCATTTGAGTTTTTGTAGGAATTAAAATGACTTTTTCACCCAGAGCGAGTTCCCGGACGACAACATTCAGCTGGAAGTTAATATACTTCTACAAGTAGCAACTCTTTGCGATGTTTCTTTTTTATAAAAATGCAAGATATATTTCTCAGAAGTAATGTTACCTTCCAAAAAACGCCAAGCCTGCGCTGAAAGCGCAGCACAGTCACAGCGAAAGCTGGAAGAGCGACCTTTCTAGAGCCCTTTTTAAACACTCTTGGGGCAACTACTGCAAGCACACTTGCATGGTACTCACTACGCCATAAATCTTCATAATTTTTGTGTAGTGGGGAAGCGTCCACTGTACTATTATTCGTCATTCTTCGGGAAAGCGCGGTACCCGCTACAGACTTGTAACGCATTATGTGCACTTTGTTGATGCTGTGGCTGACGACGATGAAGAATTATGCCTGAGGCTTTTGTAATGGGTTGGTGCATTGAACGACCCACTCGTTACGCGATTCGCATTGTGTGACGCCTGGTTGTTTCTTCACTGTTCTAAAACGCTTTAAAACACATGTTAACGCGATTCCTTACCCAACATAAAGCATGCATGGGGTCAGTTTGCAACGCAGTTTCAAGCACTGCCGTAGCTCACTGATGGAGTGCTCGGCTGCCACGCAGAGTGCCCGGGTTTGATTCCCGTTCTGGCAAAGGTATTTTTTATTTATTTAGTTTTTTTCTTGTTTCGTGTGATAGTGGTTACGGACACCGGCGGCGGCGACGGTGGACAACTGCCGCGCAAAAACGGCCCTTGTTGTGATCTCATAACAGCTTTCGCTGTAAAACTAAGCGGGCTGAATGGACTTGGTTGAATGAAAAGCCAGTTTTTCAGCGAAGCTTCTATACCGAGTACAACCTTTCTCGGTCACCTTTAGTTTATGTACAAATATATTACGTAAATAATATTGTGTCTGAAATAAACGTGACAATGTTGTCTAAGAACGCGGTGACCTGAAGTATACGGTATATTAAAGAGAACCAAGAACCAGAAAATACAAGCTTACAGAACAAAGCAGGTGGAACCACTGCACACCTTTATAGTCCTGTTCGACGAAGAAAGAAGCACGTACAGAGGACGTATGAGTCCTAGTAAGCGGACTAAATTTTGCTCATCGGTAAAAAAAAAGGGGGCCTTAAAGTTTGCTGCGCGATGACACCATTGTGTCAATCGATTCAGAAGTTAACGCAAGGACACCGTGGCGTTAGGCTTTGTTTTATGGCTATTGATTTTCGCTGTAAATTTCAGTGATGTTGCCACGGTTCATTCTTGAATAAAACGCTTGGATGCTTGCGATTTCGGTTCAGGAAACTTCTCGGCTAAACTATGCCAACCGATCATGGCTACGAAAGATTGGCAACTTTGCGCACTGGGTTCTGCTTGAACTTGCGCTTCACTCCAACAACACGCGCGCCAATATGTCCGGCGTGACCATGTGTCCTGGGTCACGTAACAGCTAATCACGCGACTAAAATCCCGCATCACGTGACAAGTAGGTACGTCATATGTCTAGCCAAGTCTAGCCACACTTATTACAACTACCAAAACTTAGCATCTCTTGCAAAAGCTTGCCAATATTAGCAAACGCTAGTTAGGACGAACACCAAGTCCGCCGCTGTTTCCAGCCTTACGCCATTAGTGCAAGCTGCGCATTTTTTATTTATTTTTTTATTTTTTTGATGTGGTAGCTCGAGTGCAATAAAAAAAACATTGACCCAGCCAACTAGAAGTGCCATCGAACTACACAGTTTTTTTCTTTATCAGTGCGCTTTTCCTGCATATGACCACCCGCGGAGAGGCAGGGCACACGTTGCATCAACTAAACTTTTCCTAAGCAGTGAACGTGTAGTCCCGCATGTTGCAAAGGAAATTAATAGATAAAAATAATATGACAAAGACCTTGTGAATCCAGGCGCAAACACGCGAAAGTGGTGCACGCCATCTCCTTTTGATTCCTCATAAATATTCGTCCAAATAAATGATATCTCGTAGAGATATTACCACGGATATAATAAAAGAAAGATGTGGAAGTTTTATGGGCTCGTTTTTTTTCTTAGATACAATATTAATGATTCCTAACAGACAGTGATGCCAAGGAAAGTATAGGGGATATTATTAGTAGTAAATGTAATGTAAATGTAAAGAAAGAATAGTGGACGAAAAGATAACTTGCCGTGGGCAGGGCCCGAACCTGCAACCTTCGGATAACGCGTCCAGGTATAACACAGGTATAATGAGTGGGTTTAATTTTTGCTGACAATGATAATGTGTTGTTTGATTTCTTCCAACTAGTCTCAGTTGTGCTAAAAATGAGCGAACTCCCTCAACCATAATGTTAAAACTGAAGCGCGAGAACTACACAGCGGAGAAGAGGACGACGAGAACTCGTCGTTTCGTGTCCGCTGTGTGGCTTTTGCGCTAAAGTGTTAACATTACGAAGTACCAACTAGACCGCTCTCACACCTTGCTTCCCTCAACCGTCTGAAGTTTCTCTGTGTCACTGAAATCAGACAGAAGATTGTGATGTCTAAGAAAACTGTGGTGACGTAGATAAGAACAGGCAGAGTGAGTCGTATAGGAAGTCTGCAGAAATGGACACGGCGAGAAGAGCTGAACTCTGAAAGTTAAGAAGAAATCGGGGAATAAAGGGGGCTACTGCAGAAGGGAATTCGGACACGATTATCCATTTGCCGTTGATAAGTTTGTTATGACAGCCCGGATATATTTTCCTATCATCACGGCGGCTGCTGTCGTGGGAACAGACCTCCTTCATAGGAATCCCAGGCGACGTGCGACGCTTGCTGACATCGCAGAACGACAACAATCCCTATACAAAAACACGTGGGCGGTACAAACACAAAGCTCCGAGAACGCGCAGAGCCGTCGAGATGTGGCGACAGCTTGACAATTGTTCCGGCTCCCTGGTCTCGGCGGTTCGCTAATTCTTTCCCGTTTTTCTTCGAGCCCGACCATGATGGATTCTGGATTTAGCGCAGCGCTGGCATTTCAGGCATTAGGCTATGCTCCGTAGTATAGGGGCCGAAGTCGAGTTCTAGACAGTGCATCGAAGCAGTAGTGAAGCTTGCTTCGTTAATAATATTCTTTATGCGCTGCTTAATAATAAAACATTACACAAAATCTAATGAGCGTCTGTCGACCGTCGTTACAGACACCTACACCCTTTCAATTGAAATCTTTCGAATATTTCGAATAGACTTTAGGCTTAGGAGGAACTGACTAGGGGCATCCTATATCAACGACGGGCCACCAACTTTTATCTGAGGCGTTTACATAGGATGTCCCTTGGAAGCATCTTTTTTTTTTTACGTTTGCTAGCAAAACTAGTTTTAATGGAAGACATTAATGTGTTTTCTGAAAGTGATACAAACGACTATATTAGATTAATCAGATGATAGCCCGGGTTACTGATAATTGTACAGGGATGGGGGAGCAAAACAAACTCAGACTCGTTAAAAGCCTGGACATCAGCAGAGTAATGTACTCGCAACCTCCCCATCCATAGCGAGGAAAAAAAAGGCTGATCAAATAGTAAGGATGAAATATAAGACAGCCCTGAATTTGCTACGCTCAACTTCAAATGAGAAGCTGCTATCTCTTGGCCTCCACAATGTATTTCATGAACGGGCTGAGGCCCAACTCATAGCGCAGAGGATCAGTTTGGCGCAAACGCCAGCCGGCAGGGCTCTTCCTTGTCAAGGCGACCTTACTAAATGCAGACGAACACACCTCAGCACCAAAGAGCTAACCTGTCAGATCAGAAGTTTGTATGGGGCCTTTAGCATACATGGATCTGACATTAGGCCTACGCGCAGGGAGGAGATAAGTCAGAGTGGAGTACATAGAAAAAATAACAAATGTACTGGACACTGGAAGTTTCACGGGTACGTCACCATACTGGGCCAATGCAAAAAGTATGGTGGTGGTTGTCGTAAACAGAAGAGGTGAAATCACGGTCTATGCTTCGATTTCTCGAGCAACGATTATAGAAACAGAAGAGATAGCCATTGCTTTAGCTATAAGGGAAGCCATGGAGCGCAACGCTCCGCTGACAATTATCAGAGACTCTCAGGCCGCGTGAAGAAATTATCAGAAGGGAAAAGTGGGCGCCAAAGCACACCGGATACTTACCGAAAGCAGCGGACTACTGGACGTTAGCTATACCCAACAATAATTTGGGCCCCGGGACACGAGGGTGTTACTGGGAAACTCTATGCAGCTGACGCAACTCGAGGTTTCACAAATTACTGAGCTGCCGACGGCGACATCGTGGAGGACCCGATACACATCGATCCCAGTTATAAAGCGATCAATCCCAGTTACACACAAGCAATCTTTGAGCTGTGGATTCTGCTACGTTGTGTATGTGTACCAAACGCACACGTATACAAACATCCGAAGATTACGTGCGTACTACTCACAGCAGAGAAAGACCGTGGTGTGGGAGCACACCGACGCTCTAGCACATCACATGGGAATGCACACGGAAGTGCAAGTACAGGATAACATTAGATTAAGGTGGGGCTGAAAGGATGGCGAAGCCCAGCGGCGCCACGGAATAGGTGACCGACCACACGACGTTGGCCCTTTTTGAGAGGCCTTTTGTCTAAAGGAACCTATGTTTTTCTTCTACTTTATTTACAGCCTAGTAACACTGTCATATCCGACGATCCATAAACTTTAAATTGAAGCCATTTTTTCAAGTTTTTCTGGGCAGATCATACCAGTGTCATTTACTCTAAACATGGTAACGTTTACTGAAGGAGCGTACTTTCTCAATTTGGTGCACTTTTAAATATAAAGTTACATGGCCTGTACGAAAAAGCTTCTTTTTGGCTACAAATGATCACTGTGTTTGAGCTGAAACATGTTCTATAATGCCCACAGATTTAGACAGACGTGTGTAATTCCAGGTGGATAATAAAACGCCCCGTGTGTCAATCGATCAATATTACTGTGCTACGTGTATTACAGTTACTTCATGCTTCAAATTGCTATTATGTGGCTCGAGGATGTCCCTACACTCTAAGAAATGATCGATAAAAAGGGTGTCTTTTTGTCCCACAACAATAATCGTCATCTATCTTGCGTTCCTTTCCTTGCATTATCGCCGCGCGCCCGGCAGTTTCTGGTCACGAACGACGTGCGCGTTATCAGCGTGGCATAGCATTCTTGATAGGAAAGTGGCCAGAGCCGTGCTTTCCAGAAAGGAAGCGCAAGCAAGCCGGATGACGATTACTGTTGTGGGACAAAAAGCATTTTTACTCGATCATTTTTTAGAGTCTATAGATATGAAAGAGCAATGTGATTGAAATATTGATCAAGAGTGCCAGCTTTTCAGATTTGCCGGGGGTCATATGCAGCAATGTGTTTGCAGATGAAACGGCCACATATTTAACACAATAACAGCAGCGAATCTCTGTATGGTCTCCCTGACATAGCTTGACCTGGCGTTTCCCCCCTGTTTGTTGGTGGCGCTCTGTCCCGTGTCCTTTCTCGTGATTGATTGTGTTTTCGCGCCTTAACATATCAAGTATCAACGTATACCAACTCGCCCAACAAAAAGTTCTTTTAAGCCAAGAGTACACGTGACGGAACTTAGAAAGCGTCACTTGGTTTGCTAGCACGCATGCTTCTTCGCAGTTATATAAGAAAGTATACACGTCCACTTGCGCTTCAAGGCGTTCCTGTATTTACGGATGAGCGAAAACACGCGACATAGAGAAGTATAGTACCGAAACACATTTTAAATTTCCCGTGCGAAACCCGACTAAACTCTACGTTCGGCAATATCCACCAAGCGTGTTTCTCACTGCTCGCGAAGCTAAATTTTTTAGCGGACACCGAGATTCACGTTATTGTCTAGGTCACTCCGGTACCAAGGCGTATAGTTCTCGGCAAACAAAAAAAAAAACTGCAATATTGCATCTTGCCGTCTCTTCTAATGTTCTGGCCAGGACATCCATTTAGACAACATTATCTGGGTATTACGACTTATTGTTTTCAGAATTGTGTGCCGCAGAAAAAGTCTATTCAGAATAAGTAACAGAAACGACGAGTGGGGACCTTCTTTGTGTTTGTTCTTTTTTAATAACAAACAGGTATTAAAAAAGACGTAAAGTCAGCGTCAAAAGCTTGTGGCCTGCGATACTCAAGAAGCTGAATATCCCCGCTACTTCAACAGGCACCTTCAAAATAAAGATCTAAGCGTGTTCTAAAACGCACTAACAACCTACAATCTGCAGTTAGACCGTATACACTGTAAACAGAAATTAGCCCATATGGGCGTTTTTAGGAGGTGATATGCCCTTTTTCCACCCAAGCCCAAGATACCAACTCCCTGGGAAGGGGGGTAAAATGGGCTAAAACCGCTATTTTACCCTGATTACCAAAAATCATAAAATATGGGAGTATAACCGATGTAAATTGGGAGTAACCGAAAAAAAATATTGACGCGGGGCAGAAGGGTGTATTCAAATACGCCCATTTGGTCAAGAACTAATAAGCAAACAAAATCGTTCTCAGCCTCAGCGTCAACTTCTCAAAAGTTACTTCAACAGGCAAGTTTTAAATAACCCGCGCAGCGCCAACGCTCTTCTTTTTTCGTTCGTGAGAAGCGCGCCCAGCGCGCCTTTGGACTCCGGTGTATGCCGAACCGCCGAACTACACGCACAGCGGAGGAACACGTCAGAATCTGGAGTTCGGAGCGCGGGAAGGGTGCGTCGTTCCGTTCGTTGAGGCAGCCATTTTGATCGGCGGCGGTTGTGCAGTGCGATTAATACGAAGTCGTCGGTGTTATCCGCAATTTTGAAGCCGAGGACACATGGTAAGTTATTCTGAATGAACTTGTGCGTTATTTTTTGGTGTGTGTGCGCGCTAGTGCAACTTAATCAGTTGTTGAAAGGCTCGCGGTGCAGTCAGCTTCGAGATGACGGAAACACTTGTTTCCTCCGTGACACTACGTGTTTTGTATTTTGGAAGCGAGTACTTTTAATAGCTGTGTGTGAGCGGAGGTGAAAATCGGGAATGCGTAGAACTATACCTGTGATCGTGTGACCGTACAGCCGCCCATTTATTTAACTTGAACGCGCGAGCGTCGACCGCGCAGTCGATAAGCGCCGTATAACGAAGCACGGCGGCGAAATGAACGAGAACACGCGCATGTGCCTGCCTGATGAACATTCCTGTGCAGCTGCCTTCCACCTCGTTGTTCCGGGAACCGCACTCTGGGACGCCGGGAATCGGCGCTTATTTTGACTCGGTCGTGGATGCTCGCGCGTTCAGGTTCAAAAAATGGGCGGCTGTACATGCAAAGATAGCGCTCTAGGTAACCTATATGTGCAGTTCGATTGGCGAGGCCGCCGTGTGGTAATCGCAACTTCAGATCACCACGGGCATTGGATTGCTTTTTGTGTGTTGTTATTTGTTAGCGCTCGGTGTTTCGTGCGACGGCGTGCAACACACGGCGAGAAAATTATTGCAAGCAGAGCGAGCGTAGTTAAGTTGCTGCAGCCTGCGACCACTCAGAATGCGTGCGGTTTCAATAATTTTCATCTCACTGAAATTACCTATAAACGATAAGATGTTTCTTTTTCGCAATTTTAAGCTTTATTTTCTTTTTCTTCTCAAAGCGATGCGATAAGAGTAGTAGGTGATACTTAGCTGCGATTTTAAGCTTACGTTTGGGGGGCATAGCGTATGGTAAGGCAGTAGTTTCAACTCTCTTGTTGTGCGGCGCTTTGTCAACAAGCTTCGATTTTCCATACTTTTTTGTTTGATAAACTTTTGTTTGTCTTCAAAACTAGCATCTTTCCTTACTTTGAACCACCACAGGTGAAGACATGCTGGTGGCCATTTGAATTAGCGCCCATAGTTAGTGATGAACCTATCTGGAAAATTCTCTCAGTACAATGCTCTTTTTTATGCCTTTTTTTAAACTGATGTGCCCCACTCTATGCAATTCTGGCTCACAAAGCACTTCTTGACACGTGCTTCATGCAAAACAGGTAATAGTTGTCGGTGACACTAGCCGGACTAAATAGAATTTTCTCACCAAAATAATTCATAGTTGCGAGACGTGCCTTGCCAGCCTTAATTGGACAGACAATGCTTGTGTATTTTTTTGATTGGTTCAACACCATCGACACTGAGGGTTACAATTTTGCTCAGTAGTGTTGCTTCTTCTATTACAGGAACAAGCCCTGCTTACCCCATACCTGGTGCAGAAGGACATGTTGGCACCGCACTTCACTATGACAGACAGCTTGCTTTTCAAGTGTAGTCAATGTGTTCTGGAATAGCTTACCTTCTTGCGTCTCATTTGGAATACACATGGAAAGCGCACGGAGTATTGTTGTTACTAGAGCATGTATTATTCAACTTTCATACACAGCTGTGTTTCGAAGCTCTTGATGTGACTTTTTTTAAAAAGCAATGCAGATTTCTGCACTACCGCACTTTTTTCACAAAATTACTTCTATTAGTTTCGTAAAAGTTTGTGATTGCTGTTAATGGTAACCTTAGGATTGGCTTTACCTTTGCGTAAGGATGGTAGCGGGGTATTTAAACCACCACATGAGTGCTGTATAGGCGATGCCTGTATATGATTTTAAATGGTGCCACGGTTCCTGACTACTCAACTACTCGTTCTGTGACTGGTCACTGATAGGTCATTGACCCATGTATGCATATTTAGTGTATTGTGCCTTGGGATCCAGTGCAAGAAAATGCAGCGTGAAATTTAGGTAAATGTAAAAACTCGGTGTAAGTTGCATTCAGTGCAGCAGTGATTTTTCACCTGCTGTGATCTCTTCAATTTACATCATAATTACTACAGTTAAGACACTTATTGTCCCCAGTGCTTTCCCTGGCCTAATTGTCAGTTGAATCACTGTTGTGTTCAACAAAGAAACGAGCCCCTCGAGAAAGCTCCCCTTCTTTCATTCATTTGCATTCAGCTGGCATATTATAACTGCAAGTATGCTAGTTAAGGTCAGTTACAATCAATGTGTAGTGTGAGTTTAGGTGTTGTAAAGCTGCATTACGTATTTAATTTGTTGTGTGTGTGCTGGTTTGCCACATTGTCATTTCAAGTGCATTACGCTGGAAGAGTTGAAGCTTAGACTATTTGGAATGGATTCATTAGAAAGCATTAGCAGATCATACAACATCAGGAAATGGACAAAAGAAACAGTGCGCCTTGTATCTGCTTGATAGTGCCTTCAGGTTCTTTATTTTGTTAGTGAAGTATATAGGTGCATCCATGTAATGTATATGAGGATATCCAGGCTACCTGTTTTTCGAAGTGTTATATATGCGTATAATGGGAAAAACGTCCATAAACCCCTAGGGGAACTTCAGTCACTGGTATTGCGTTTGATTAAAACAAGTGTGGTAAGTTTATCTCTTTATGCATTATAGTTAATTTCTACATATTTTTTTTTCTTGTGCATAGTTATCTACAGCACCAAAGCTGCAGAAACACGCATTTTTATTAAATTAGGTGGCTTCAGGGTCGTAACTAGGGGGGAGTTGAGGGGATTCAAACACCCCCCTGAAATTTATTCATGCTTTAAGATTTCGGGTGATACTAAATTATTTACGTGCCTTCACATCGAGCACCAATTGCCAAAGTTAGCTGTTCTACACATAAACACCCCCCCGAAAAAAAAAAATTCCTGGGTACGGCCCTGGGTGGCTTTTCCTTAGTTTTGCTCATTTCTAGTCAGAGGCAATAATGTTATTGGCAAAGTGTGATTGAATTACTGTATTTCAGTTAATTGTAACTTTTCAACTGTGGTACCAATACGTGATAAGTATGTGTACTTTAAGTACTTTATTTGATGGCCTTTGGCTGGCACTGATGCGCCGTGCCTGTGCTGTACAAGTCTTGTTGTCCATAAATACGCTCATTCCTAGAAACTAAACACGAGCAGTACTATGTGCGCATTTTGACGTTCACAATAAATATTCTGTCTGTCTTCAGTCTGTGTGCTCTCGTAGTGCATAAGCGGGAACTTTCAAAAGTTCCTTTTTTCTTGCTTTGGTGTTTCCGCCGTAAATAAGCGCCACCGTACAGCTTTAACTCGCTTCTGAATTTTTAAATTGCAATCTTGCAAGAATGCTTGCTCAGAGGGAATTATTTTGGCTGCAATGGTTACTCCCACACAATACCAGAAGTACTCCCAAGAATGGTAAGCTAAAACGCCCTAGATTCCACCTATTTACTCCGAAATTAAATTTTTAAAAAAAAACTAAAAAGAATGTGGTCACGTGAAAATACTCCCGTTCTGACCCCTTGTAAAGCCCAGAAGGGGGTAAAATAATACCTTAATTACACCGAAAATGCTCCCAAGTAAGAACCATAAAACCCCGTGTGCATTTCATGACGGGTTACAATGGGAGTAAAGTTTTTGCCCAACCTACGCCCTATATATGCCCCTCCATGGGCGTTTTTATTTACACCCATCTTGTGGGCATAGAAAGATGTACAGATGGGTGTGATCTAGAGGACAAGCCAAAAACTCCCACCTGGGCGTTTTTCTGTTTAGAGTGTACAGTCACAAGTTGCTGAGAAATATAATGGTTTCGCATGCCTAGGGGCCCCTTAACTTTTGACGCCTGCTATAAAATTACATGTGGAATATATTAGACGCCTGTCACGGACTGCGTACTTCTTGTATTACACTTTTCTTTAAGATAAGTCTGGCACAAATAAATATTCCGAATCAATAACAACGCGCAGCACAAAGCCTTCCCTGCACCATCGTCGACAAATTCAGCTCGCGTGCCGTATTTTGCGCGAAACACGGTAAGCTTTTAAGAGAAGTCATAGCACCTATCCCATCAGGCACCAGGCACTGACCTAATCCAAGCATGATCTTGTTTCATTATTCGCTGTCCTTTTCTTCCTGAAAGAATCCACCAGCGCTATCTGCATCCCATCGTGCGCCGAATTAGTGGGTTCACATGTGGGTGATCCATTCTCCTCGGAAGCCTCTGACTCAGAAGAGTGTCAAACTGCACTCATAATACAGAAACGTACTGTTTCCCCTCAAAGCACATTGTTTTATTTTTTTTATTTGTTTATACCTCTCGCTTCTGCTTTAGTAAACGATTTAGAGGCAGTCTAAGACAAGACAACACGCAAGCAGACTGTGCCTCTGGATCAAATTTGAAAGCAAACTTCGTATTTGGTGGTAATTGCTTTTTTAGGGGCGAAGCTCCTTAGGGTGTGGGTCTGTCCCTCCTCTGTAGTAGTAGTAGTAGTTGTAGTAGGTAGGTAGCCACGTATAGTGGAATGTACCCACTCCACGTGATAAAGATGACGATGACGCAGTATAGTGGAATGTACCCACTACACGTGATAACTATGAAGTATAAGCGCGTTCCAGACCACACATTCTCTTTCTGCCATGGATGAAAACGATCGAGCTCCGCCCACTCATCATCATTCACTTCGTGGATATGGCGTGATTTTTTAGAGCGCCTTACAATATAATGGGATTAGAATTTTCACTCTCGTCTCTTTTGGAGAATTTCGGGACTTAACCTGATTGCGATGATGATGATGATGATGATAATAATAATAATAATAATAATAATAATAATAATAAGTATAATAATAATAATATTATTTAAAAATTGGAGGACGTTCGGCCTTCATCGCATTTAAGAGTACAACACGATAGCGTAATGGGACCCCGTGCGCATCGCCTTCTTAATTACTAGCCTAGCTTCGGTTCTCGGTGCATGCCTCAACCGTGCCGCAAAGAAACGAACGTCTGCGTGCCTAACATTGGCTGTTGTAAACTATCCTATAATGTGTGCTGCAAGTATACAGCTGTAAAGTCGCAAATTTACGCAACAATTCTTCCTTCATTGAATCAGCGAATGGCCATCTATGTGTCCGTAAGGAAACGCGTGAACCTACGCAGCTAGTGACTTTGTTGATGCTTTTTGCAGCTCATGATGATTAAATATGCCAGTGCTTTGTAATGAGTGCGCCTTTAAAACATCCACTCGTTGCACAATTCAGATGCTTTGAAGCCTTGCGCGATTCTATTCTTCTGCTACGGAATATTACATGCGTTAAGGACACTCCTTGCACTACATGAAATTTATACGTTTATTTTCAATTTTTTACCGAAGAAGTTTCAAGAAAAAACGTGACTCTGCGGTAGGACATCTGCGTGCCACGCACACGGCTCGGTTTCGACTCTAATTCGAACCGAAGATTTGTATTGTTTGCTATATCTGCAGCTTTCTCGATCTTTCGGTCATGGACACAATTATGACTTTTCGCTCACAACCGACGATACCGACGCCGACACCAACACCGGAATTGCTGAGACATGAACTCTTGAATGCTATGGATGGATGGTGAAAGTTTATTAAGAGTCCTGAGAGACGCGACTAGCTCGTGGGTTTTCACGTGCCAAAACTACGATTTTACTATGAGGCACGCCATAGTGGTTAGCTCCAGCAATTTCGTTGATCTGGTGCCGTCGTACGTCCACTGACATCGCACGGTCCACGGGCCTCTGCAACTTCGACTCCATCGAAAGGCCACTGCCCAGGCCGGGTCGAAACCGTGACCTTCGGGACCACCGACGTAATCATTACCCAAAGGATCTGACACTCGCCATCGCTTACGCGTATGCATACGGCTCCGTGAAGTTACGTCAGTGTTTCACGGTTGGAAACACGTCGGCCAGGAATCCGATTCGTGTGTGTTAAATAGCGGGACGCGATAGCAATACAGAAATGCCGGGACTCATCCGCGTGTGTATCTGTGAACGGTAAGCCGCATGATTTATCCCGGATGGAAGGAGAGATCCTGGTGTCGCTTCCTTGCTCCAATTTGCCCCTGTGGCCCGCTCTGCACGCACGCGTTAAGAAATGACGCGGGGCTCCTTTTCCGAGAGCTTTGGGTCATTGTGGCGATGGTCGATGGCGACGTATATAATCGGATGGCATTGAGTAATCGGTCCGTGTGGATATTTCGCTCAGCACGAAGTAAGAGCGGCTAAAATTGCTCGCCGACATGGACGCAGGGGGGAGAGGGTGCATACGCACCAAGAGTAGTATATACACAGCGGGTGCGTTACCCTTAGGTCCTGTCGAAAAATATTTTCTCACGTTTCTTGCTGATTCCAGTGCTTGCGCACTATCACAGAGGGCCTCAAATTTGCCGGATGATGCTCGACACCTGGTTGCATTCAAGCGCATTCCTGGGAGTTTGGTTTGGGTCTTGCGTTGTTTCCGTACGCGGTGCCCCTTATAACTTTAATGAGAAAGGATCACTGAGAAATGGCTCCACCGAGGGATGACCTGCGTGCCCTAGTTGTAGAGATCGTGAAGGAAACCTTTATTTGAATTCTGGCAATGTCAAAGTGTTCTTTATCGAGAAAAGCAGCTTCCAGCGGGTTGTACCAGGTCTAGCTCCTATTTAGGTGCTATGGACAATGACACATACATACGTCGGAGCTCTACCACGTTCGGAGCTCCACCAGTGCTCTCCAGCGCAGAGCACGACACACACTCACTAATAAAAAAACGACACAGTTTATTCCTGATTTCCAAAACAGGTGGGTTCTGGTCCCTGGTATCCCACGAAGCAAGAACATTGAGTGATAATATATAAAATCGCAGTGCATTTTTCTGGATATGTAAGCGGGCTCGTAGGAGCGGGCTTGTCACCATATTATTTTTTGTTGTTTTCTTGTCCAGGTGACGGAGAGGTTGAAGTGGATATGTAAGCGGTGGCATTGTGAAGATATCACACTTGGTATCAAACCAGCGGGTAAGCTACTCGAGCTGATAACATAGCTACTCGAGCAGTATACTGAGCCATGTTACATACACTCAGTACCTTCATAGTTACTGCCCAGGCATTGAAGCAGCAATAATGATCATCCCGGCGTTTCCATACGTCATGACTGCAAAGTGACTAGCATTTTTTAAATGCGAATGCATTTCTTAGTCGGGCTATGTCAGGCGGCGTTGTCCCGCGTTGTCCGGCGTTGTCCGCGGAGGAGGAGGAGGAGGATAGGTTGAGGAGGTGTCCGCGCGCCGGCAGGTGTTATCTCTCCGCTCTGACTCCCTCTCCCATAGGCAACAGCTGCGGGCGCGCGCGCTTATCCTCGCCCCTAGCAAACGGAGCATGTGGTGCGAGAGAGTGTAGGAGAGGGTAGGTGCAGTGCTTCGCCGCTCCTTCTCTCGCCGTTCGCCCTCTCTCCTCCCTGCGCCCCACTCTCCCAGAGCCATATATACCCTTCGGGGAGTTTGGCGATTCTTTCATCTCACCGCTCTCCGCACGCCGCCTCAGCGCCGCCCACTTTTCGTGACGTTCAGCCAATCTCCCTGGCGGCCGCGGGGAAGCCGCGCGGAGCGGCGGAGGCCAGCCACCATCCCCTCGGAGGAGCGCGCGTGGGGCTTGCAGATTTATCCTGGGATGTGTGCGTGTGTGCGTGACGAGTGCGCGTTTGTGTGCTCGCGCGGCGTGTGTGCGTCTGTGTGCTCGCCCAGCGTGTGCGTGTTCGCGCGGCGTGTGCGTGCGTGTGTCTGTGCTCGCGCGACGTGTGTGCGTGCGTCTGTGTGCTCGCGCGGCGTGTGTGCGCGCTCGCGCGGGGTGTGCATGTGTGCGCGTCTGTGCGTGCGAGCGCGCACACACAGACACACGTGCACATACACGCGCGTGCACACGTGCATGCGCATACACAGACGCGTGCGCGTGCACGCTCACTCACACGCCGCGCGAGCACACAGACGCACACACGCCGCGCGAGCGCACACGTGCGTGTGTGTGTGCTCGTCCGGCGTGTGTGCGTGCGTCTGTGCGTGCGAGCGCACACACACATACAGACACACGTGCATATGCGCGCGCACACATGCATGCGCACACACAGACGTGTTCGCGTGCACACACACAAATACACACGCGCGCGCGCACACACATTATTGCCTTGCAAACGCTATAGCTTGCTTCCGCTTCTCGGCGGAGACCTACACAGTGCCGGAAGGTTAAAGTGCAACGCCCTCGGGCTCCTGTCTTAAATTGCATCTAGCTCGAATTTTATCTACCTCACTGTCAACGCTGCTTTTTCGCTCACAACTAAAGAAGCCGACGGTGACACCGACACCGAAATTTCTGCGAAACGAGCTCTTTAATCACCTTAAAAAGCGTCGCACATTCCACTCAGAACGTAGTCGGCTGGTAGTCCGCGTACACAGCTTTAGGAGTAAGTATTTCTATTATTTGAATGTTATCGGACATCGAATCCTGTTCATACTCTTCATCAAAGTTGAACTGCAGCGTTCCTGCACTATCTCGACTTTACAGTTTGTTTAGTGGAGCTACAGTTTACGCGCGAACAGCGCGTAAGCACGCTAGGCTGCAGCAGCCGTCGCGCAGAAAGCGTAAATATGGCGGACGGCGCCGAAGCGGAGGCGTGGCAGTGACGTGGCCAGCGTCATCGCCGCGCCGCGACGTCACTGCCCCGCCCATTCGCCAGACTCTGCATATACGGCTCTGCACTCTCCCGTCCGCTCGCGCCTCACTCTCGACGCGCCTCACTCTCGACCGTTCGCCACGTTCGCTGGCTGGGCGCCTCTCAAGGCGATGAAGTCGGTGTCGGCGCATTCGCATTTCCTCACGATTCCCTTCGGGGAGGTGGGGGGCATTTTTTTTTCATTCTTTTTTTTTGTTAAGTGTCATGTGTTTGTCAGTTTGTCGAGTGGTTTATTTCTGTGCAGTGATTTCTTATTGCATTCCCATGAGTTCTCTGTTGTGATGCTGTAGCCTTGCTTACCGCTTCAGTTGAAATGATAGCTTAATTAAATAACAACATTTTACCACAGTCTGTCATAAATCAACTTTTTCCTCCGGGGCAACGTAAACGTTAGAAAAGTTCAGTCATTATTATGCCTCCTTGTGGTTCATTTTCGTTTACCTATATCAAATAATTATTTCATTATGTGCTTGCTTAATTAAACATTTAATTGAAACAATCACCAAATGAATAGGTACACAGCTTCGAAATTCAAGAAAGCAGGAGCACAAAAAGAGCCCTTTTAAAAACACGTTTTCAAAAGCGATTGCGAGACTTGCGTTTGACACTGCGAAGAAGAACCCGCTGGAATTCCTACTCTGACTTGCTATGCAGTGAAGGCGAAACAAATGGAAACGCCGCACAACCTTGTGTATTTATTCGTTTATTCTCATACTGTCAGGGCCCAAGGGAGTTACAGAGAAGAGTGCACTAACAATATATCACTAATTGCAACTTCGAAGGCGGCAGGTTCTTCGATTGCAGCAACGGAGGCTGGAAGATCGTTCAAGTCACTACTCGTTACTCTCTTTCAAATCGCTCTAATAAAACTTTCCGTATATAATACTAAGAAAGACAAAGCATGCTACTTAATGATGTCTCAGCCATATTTTTAATGGACCGCTACAATGCAAAAATGAAGCCTCAATATGAGGAAAAACTCGAACTTTTCCAACAATGTCATAGTTTTGTCACAATGTTTCAGCTTTATTCGCTGCCACAGTATTTTAATCACTTCTGATATGAACCTATTGTAGTGAAGCCTTCGAACAGTGTAACGGCTCGCCCTCTCCAATGCCTTCTAGTGGGTCGTCCTGTTCGGCTCAAAAACGCCACAAATAATCACAGATTGCCATTCCAAATACTCAAAGATTGGCTGCGTCTTTATGTGAGAAGGCGTTTTTTTGTGGCATAGCTATAAGTGGCAAATTTTCAATAAACATTCAGTTCGCAGTACAGTGCTAGTCCTGTTGTGTGTGTTTCATCTTTCTGGGTCGTTTTTTCCCGCTGCTTCAAGTTTTTTGGCGCTGCTTCAAGTTATTCGCATCATGAACCGACTCGCGCAAACCTGCAAGTTGTTTCCAAAAGAAAGATGTTCGAGAAAAAATTTAGGCAGCTTCGCAGTAGTGCCTCCCATCCCGAAAGAAAACGAAAGCTGGGCGGCATTTGTTTGTCTTTAGTTTTCTTTCTTTCTTCCTCACTTTCATTCTTTGTCTCTATTCTCTCTGTTTTTCCTATTATTGCGATAGCAATTATATGGACACTCTCGGCTGGTTTTACCGTCGGCGTCGCCGCTGTCTTCGTCCGCCGCCGTCATCCCCCCGTATATGCATATATATAACCGGCCCCGCCCGTCGTTCGTGAGCGTGAAAAGACGCGAGGGGGGGGGGGGTCCCTCGAGCGACCTTCGATTTTACGAGCGCGGTCGTCGCGGGCGCGCGCGTTATCTCCCCTTCTCGGCGGCCGACAACGGGAGGCCGCTGTACCCTTCTACGTGCTGCGCTCTCAACGTGAAGAGAATGTGGTGAGCAGTGTCCCTGGAGCGGCCGTATGCTCTTAAAGCAGCGTTTTCTAGAGTTGCGTGAGATCGGATCCAAAAGAGTTAGCTGCCAGCCTCACTTCGTATAACATTACAATTTGTTGCTATCGCATTCATTGCTTCACCCTTGCGGTGAAACTGTGAGTTTTTTGTCTCTGTTTATTTCTATGCATTCTTTTTTTTCTCTCTCTCTATCTACTTCGTTCTCTTTCTTTTTCTTACTGCCTTTCTTTGCCTTTGTTTCATTTCTTTCGCTGTCTATTTATCACATGCTCTTTCTTTCAACATTTTCTTCTCTCTCTATCTTTTCATTCTCTTTTTTACTCTCCCTTTCTTTCTTTCTCTTTCTGGATTTTTTTTCTATTTCTCTTTTTCCCATTTTTATATGCTCAGCTTAACTTTCTGTTCTCACACTCCCTTTCCTTTCCCACCACCTTGCTATACTATTCTATACAAGGCTATGCTTTGCTGTGCTATTGTGCCTGGACAACCGAGTGGTTTTGACGCTCGCCTTTGGATCGTGGGTACTAGAGAAGCGCTTGTGATGAACAGCTGTCGGCAGCTTTCTAGGAAGTGATGTGTCACCTCGCATACAGTGGGTAGAACGTGGACAGAAATGTCTCAGTGGGAACATTCTATTGCAAAGTAAACGCCTACAAGTGAACTGTCCATTGCCACGTCATTTTCTTTCATTCAGTCAGTTTGCTTGATCTATTTCCTTACTTGTTCCTTTTGTTCCGATTTTTTTTGCATTCAGAACTCACAGAACTGGAGTAGCCGAATGGTTGTAATCATCAGCTTTACGATAGCAAGCCATTTAGAGCAGAACAGAACTATTTTACTACACCACGCATTCTGCCAACCTACTTTGCTTAGGAGGAAAACAGCGTCGGTCAAGTTTCAATTAAATGGCTGGAACATTTAATGAACCCACTTAAAAGTTCAATCTCGCCTGGCCACTTCTCTCCAACGGACGCAGCCTACCTGCACAGGTGCGTCGCCGACGTACGTCGGGCCGCCTGAGCAACGCCTTTCAATTTCTTCACGGTTCCTAGAAGCACTCCCCCTGCTTGAGGTAATCGTGTCAAACGCTTGTATTTTTCTGTGTTCGATATTACCGGAGAGGTGGAGAACACCTCACGAACCTCATCTCGGGCCGACAAAGGTTCATTGACTGCCATCGTAAGGGATAAAAACAAAACGAACTGGAGTGCATCTTTATTAACTTTGTCAGGGAAGTTCTGCGGCGGACGTCCTCTCCGCAGTGGTCTTTTTTCTAACCTCGCTTCTCGAGAGAAGCTTTCTGCGCTGCGCTCTGTAAACAAGCGCGACCTCCACGACGTACCCTGTGGCGTCTTTCGCTGCAACACTTTAGGGTATTACAAAACCGCACACACATACAGTTACCTAGCTGCAGCTTCCCACTCTTTTCAGCGTCCCTTCGACCACGTCTTTTCAAAATGTGCTGACACGTCGCGATCGTGGTGGCCTGACACAACACCCGGCCCTTAAGCAAGGATGTGTTTGACGTGCTTCAGAACACCCCCCCCCCCTCCTGACCTTCTAGATTGTAGAGGGCAAGTGCAAAGTGACGCAATAAAAGGCCCAGTCCAGCCCTTGAACTACGCATGCGCGTAGGAAGAACCTGCCAAGAGCTAAAAGTTTACCGCCACCTTCCTTTTATATGTTTTTAGCTGTATTTCTGAGCATCTGCATGATGAGAGTAATTTTTTTATCGCGTGCATTTGTTTTCTAGGCCGGGTTTTGAGTCAACTGACTCAATTCCTATTTACATATTGCCACCTGGTCATGAACTGCGGCGAGCACGAGCCCGCATTCAGGATAAACAAACGAATATGTCGTTTGGGACATCGCGCGCTCTCGCTCGGTCTTTTTGATTTTTGTCACTGCTATATTGTGCGACCTGCTTCAGTTTCTCTGACTGCGCGGTATTTCTTGCCCGAAGACCTTCTTTTCGCGCGTGACAATGTCAGGGACACAATAGCGCACAGGGCTGGTACTGCATAATGTTTGTGTTTCAGTACTCGAACTAAAACTGCGAAGCAGATGCAGTGACGAAGCACAGCGCTATAGTGCCATATTTTCAACAAGCCTACTAAAACATGCGCTGTGTAGCCGGGACATTTCTCCGCCGTCCATTTGATGCGCAATGTTCTCCTAATAATGATGGTCGGTATGAAATCACAGCTCTTTCGAGCATCCGTCAGCCGTGGTGGTATGCAGAGGTTACAGTGCCCGGCAGCTCACCCGAAGATCAAGGGTTCGATCCCGGCCGCGGCAGTCGCCTTTTGATGAAGACGATGTGCTGCAGGCCTGTCTACTGTGCGATGTCAGTGACTGTTTAATAACGCCAGATGATCGAAATTTCTTTAACGCTCCACTACGGCGTCCCCCATATCCATATCGTGGTTTGGGCAAGTAAAATTATTGATATTATGATACTTTGTGAATCAGCCCAAGTTGCGTAACTTAAGTACGGCAACAGATCCTTCCGGCTCCCCACTAAAATTTATATTTATTGTATGTTTTCTCGCTTGTCATGTATCTCATCTGTAGTTATAGTATCCGAGGTTTAACGTTTCGAAACCACGATAAAGTTATGAGGGACGCCTTAGTGAAGGACGCGGGAAATGTCGACCGCCTGGTACACGAGCCTGAAACATTTCCGCCTCCATCGAAAATGCGGCCGCCGCGGGCGGAATTCGATCCCGCGACCTTCGGGTCAGCAGTCGAGCATCACAAACACTAGACCACCGTGACGGGGTGGGTGTCTCAGCTAGGCGTATGTTAATAAAGCAGCTGACTGGGCTAGTTGTTGTGCAGACTTAAGATAAACAGCGAAGAAAAAGCATGGCCAGGGAAAGAAACCACATAGGACAAGCGCTGACTTCGAACTGAATATTTATTGACATGAACGCACCTTATAAGCACTTGTGGGAACAGTTAAAAAAAAAGGACAGGAAAATGATACAACGATAGCAAAACACACACACACACACACACACACACACACACACACACACACACACACACACACACACACACACACACACACACACACGCACGCACGCACGCACACGCACGCACGCACACCCACACACACGCGCACACACACACACACACACACAAAATGAACAATCACATAGCCAGTGAGGCTGCTCAGATGGTGCGAGAAATGAGCGGGTACGTAAGAAAACCATCGGTTGCACTATCTCACAGGGGGCTCTCCTTCTTAGAATACGGGGGTTTGCGCAGCAGGCCAATATGTGGCCACGCAGCATGGCGTGGTTTATCACCAAGCCGTGCAAAAAGCAGACCATTCCGAATCGAAGGAAAATCTTGCCGACCAGGATGTTCTGGGGACATGGTGGAAAGATATGGAGATATGTTTTGCTTTCACCGGTAAGTGTTCCGGCCTTTCTGTCATATGCATTGCCGAAAGAACGCCTGCGGCCCCTTACATAGCAGCAGCGCATGGGGTTCATTATATCAACAAACAATGCCATTTCGTGTGTTTACTCTGTCTGATAACGTACTATTGTGTACATGTATCCATACATGCCTGAGAAAGCAAATAGGCACGTTCCCAGGTTCCTAACAAGCACTCGCATTTTCCGTTATTAATGATATCTCTGTCGTTTATCATCCTATGATGTATATAAAAAAGAGACTCTGGAACACGAATCTCTGGAAGCAATCACACTGAGCTGCTTAGGATAATGGCTTGACTAGAAGTATGGATGACATCTTTATCGGTAGCTATGGCGAGACAAGGGCAATGGTAAAGAACACTACCGTACATGGTAGCATGGCTGCTTGATATATGTGTGTGTACCTTCCAATAAATTTTAGTTGTGAGTTCAGCGCCGTGTCGTCTCTTCTTTGGTCCCTTGTCTCTATTTTGCGTTGTTTTTAAATCTCAAGTATGAACCACCAACTAGCCCAACTTTCGCTTCTAGTGCTGTATTTCTACGCTGAGATTACGTTCTATTTATGCCGAAATAGAGCATGAATGGCTTCATAATAAATAGACATTTAATTACAACTTAATTGGGATTACTTACAATAACAAGCATAAATTAACATATTTTGACATTATATTTGTTGCAATAGATTATTGAGTGCCTTGAAATAACGCTGTATTGATTCTACGCATTTACACGCAGTTTTTCATAGGTGGCGTCTGAAAGGGTTAACGCACGCAAAACCACATATAGCAGAGCCATCTGTAGCATACTGAGCGTGCGCTCGCGCCAAAAAAAGTCTTCTTCCTCTTGCTCTTCGATCG
>JALIZH010001676.1:0-23611 GCA_030522465.1 Rhipicephalus appendiculatus | reverse complement strand
GTCTCCCACATCACATGTCGCAATTAGTGGAACGTAGTATTGATGCTCGAGGAAAATTGTCTTACCTCGCCGGCACAAGATGGGTGAACTGCCGCAATGTCATTGAAATTTGGTCCAGTTTTTACGGCAGTGTGTGACTTTTCCTCTCGTTGCCATTGAAAGTACGAGATAATTTTAACTTTTTCTGGATTTCTATAGAGGCGATCTTAGCTCCCAGACATCATGTGTTTTTGTAAACTTTGTGCAGTAACTCGACCGATAAATGCGTCGAATTACTGTCCTCTGCGAAATTCACACGTTCTTCGCGAAGCTAGTTGTGTATAATAGTTCCGTGGAATATTTATCTTGATATTATGTACCCATAGGAAAGTGGGCAGATATTCAGGGATAATATATGTACTCGACCTTTGCGACCACGGAAGGAAGCGCGACAAAGTCGGCAAAAAGCGGTTGGTGGGTGCGGTGAAATGAGCTTTGCCGGAACAGACCCCAGACATGTGAAGACTTAGAATAGGCAAAGCTGCAAGTGCTCTTCTACCGCTGGAAATGAGGTGAGCAATAATAATAATAATGATAATAATAATAATAATAGCTGGGGTTTAACGTCCCAAAACCACGATATGATTATGAGAGGCGCCGTAGTGTAGGGCTCCGGAAATTTCCACCCCTTGGGGTTCTTCAAAGTGCGCCTATGTCTATACAAGTGGCCTGAAATATTTTCGCCTCCATCGAAAGTGCGCCTACCGAGGCCGGGATTCGATCCCGCGACATGCGGGTCAGCAGCCTAGCACCATAACCACTAGACCACAGAGGCGGGTAAGTGAGATTCGCAAGATGTTGCTCTGCAAAATTTGAGAATTGTTCCTCTGCGCCACTTGCTTTGAACGCTTCAACATAAAATACCTGGCGATGTGATTGCAAGATGGTGCCTTCATGAGTCAGCGGGACATATGCGTCCGACTTTTTTTTTTCAGAAGAGTATATGTATATACCAGAGCCGGATTTGATATCATCTTGTGAAAAAATAGAGGCGGACCTACAAAAGATTAAGAGCTTCGGACAGCAGGTGACGAACCAGGGAACGCTTGATTGCAACGCAATGCTCTAAATTCACTACCAAAAGCACATTTTCACGTTTTTCATTAAACTACTCAACTTGGGCAAAACATTGAAGCCCGTCGCTTTCTCTGCCGCATGCGCGTTTTAAATCTGAAACAGACGCTAATCATCGCCCCTTTCGCACCATTACAAAATATCAGCTCTGGACAACAAGGACGGGAATTGCCGGAAATTGAGGTGACTGCGCAAAGCAAACGCGCACGCCAAGCGATGAAAAAATTAGCAAAAAAAAATTTTTAAAAATCAGCGAATGAACAGAGCAGCACGTCCTATGAATAAACCTGGCCGTGCGCATACTGTTTTTGTTTGCATACATCTTCTGTAAGCATGCATCGCTCCGGAGCATTGGTCACGTGCCCGCAAGTCCTGTCCAACGAAGAACGTGCCTAGCGACGCGCGGAAGCCAAAATCGACCCGTGCACCGCGTGCGTTGGGGGGATGATGGGAAAGAGAGTCGGCGAGCAGTGGCGGAAGTTCCGCTACATTTTTTTGCCGGGATGGTCGCATGCGCTCAGGCAAAGAGCAGTGTGACAACTGGCTGAATTGTCCGCGCTGCGTACCTCTGAATGCGAAGTACGGTCACCTTTTGAAAAGCTGACATCCCTTCTATTCGGATATCCAGTATACTTCCCCTGGTACTGCTTAAGGTGAGTGTCTGCAAGTGGAAATAGCTTAGTTGGTGTGATGAATTTCAGAATGGCGAGGAGCGCTTTGTTATGTACCGTAAGTCAAACGTAATGTCTTCCGTTTGAATGAAGTTTAGGTAAGCCAACGCTTGTGACTTTTCTTGGCTTCTTACTTTGACACGTGTTTCATTTCGTTCAGTCATGTGGGCTACACTTTTTACAAAACGTTTCTTTGCCACTATATTTCATCTCTAGCACCATTTTTCAATAATGTGACATATCACTTAGGGTTTTTGAGTGTTTTCTGAAACTGTTCCCTCTCTCCTGGCCTTTCTTTTTATGAGTGTCATGTAATCAGTAATATCCCGATTCGCACTAAGGTGTCATTACATAAATATCAGAACTCTCAATACATTGCTTAGGCGCCGCTTCGGAAGCACGTTGGGCGACTAGACAAACGTATTGCGTGGCGTTGAGGTCAGTGACCTGCGCTCTCCCGCCGGCAGCGCGCACGGAGACAGTGGAGTCCGGGCATCAATACCGCTCGCAGCGCTAAGCTACCTCAACATTGAGGAAAGCTTTATTGCGTTTTTTCTTTCGTGATATCAAAAATCAGTCTAAAGTATGAAAATGGGAAAATGACTAGCTAAAACGTACTTCCTCTAACATTTATTAAGACATGTGTAAAAGGAGAGAAACAAGAGACAACGCCCTGACTGCGGGCCGGCTGTTCTTATTCTGACTCCTCGTCTTTCTCTTCTTTCTCTAGCTTTGCGCGCGCCCTTGCAATGGCGGCGCTATCTTCATTACACTCGGCCACGCTGCGGCACTGCATGGCGATCGAGCTGCACAAATGTTTCTGGTGGGCGGCTTTGACTGTTCCTTGCGGGTCTTTGCAGGTCTCGGTCCTTGTGTGACTTCGTTTGGTGAAACGCAGCTCTTTCAGGCGGACGGCTCTGGCTATTGCGAGAAGGTCGTAGCAGTCGCTGTCGCTTCTCTCGTCGCATTTCCAGAAACACTGTCGGAGATTCACGATAAACGGCAGATGACTGCAGTGACGTGCTGTGGCCGCAGACAGACCGCGTGGTCAGTAGACCGGCGCCGCGTCGCCGCAGCTTTGAAGGAGCGCATCTGCTTCGAGTCGATGAACTCCAATCACGCGAGCTAGGCGGAGTGCACGGTGCCGAACAAGCAGGGGCGTCCATTGCTTCAGGCTTCCACAGTGGGGACAGGTGCATGTCGCGGTCTTGCAGCATTGTTGCTGTAGTGCTACTCGAGGCGGTCGAGCTAGCAGGTCTTGAAGTGTCGCGCATTCGAGCGGTCCCTGTCGAAAGCAGCGTCGCCAACAGGAGAGTTGGTCTGCACTGACAGGCCTTGGCATACTACGACCTCAACCGGGGTTAGCACCTCTGTTTCTTCTAAGGAGACGTCTCTCTGGAAATGACGAGCGTCCGCGCACGTGTCCAATAACTTCTGCGTCCGGACAAATGGCTCATACTGGTCAGGACCGATCTTGTTGGTATCCGTAGATTGGCAGAGTGCGTGCATTCGTGGCTCGTCCGGCAGGGCAAGGGACAACGACTCCACGTGCCTAGGTGGTGTCGAGCTTGGAGGCGGCCTCGCCAACTGCTGAGGCTCGAGGGTGGTCTTGTTTTCTGTAGTCGGGCTGCAGGAGTGCGATGAGACATCGAGCTGGCGCCTCACGTGAGCTCGGTGTATGGGAGTAGGCACGTTGGAAAAGGGCACCGCTACACCATGCACCTCCCTATCTCGTTCCACAAGAGAGGGCAGGGTGGTAGATGGCCGAGGTGCACTGTCGAGGTGGTGAGGCTCACATCTCCCATCCGCGGTAGAAAATGGGTCGGCAGGAAGGAGGTCGCAAGTGTGGGAAAGGGGGCGAAAGAGGCTTGTCAACTTGGCACACCATTCTGACCAGGATTGTTGTTTGATTCCTTCGTAGCCGTGCCATGCCTTGGCCGCACCGCCAAGGCGGTCGATGGCAAATAGCCATTTTCGGTCTTCCGGCCAGGCAAGGAGGGTGCCGAGTGCGTTGACGGTCTCAATCCACCCGAAGACGTCGTCTTGGAAGCCATGGAACTCCGGTACTGCCCAAATAGCTGCCACTGATGGTGAAACGGCAGGCGAGAACTCGGAGTTCAGCGGCGAAAAAACGGTCGAGACGTTCTGCAAGTTGTTTGAGGAAATGGAAGAGCTCCGAGTCGCTGTAGGGTGAAAGTCCCAATGAGCCAGGAGTCGCGGCCGCGGAGTATGCGGTGGTCGCCGCACTCACGGCGGCGTGGTCCCTGGCCAAGGAAGCGTGAACTGGTACTGCGGCGTCGGCGAAGCGATGTTGAACCGCCGAGGAGGCCTGGACGCCGTCCACGGACGGTGCTTGAAGCGCCGACAGGTTGCCAGGTACCGAGGAGGCATTTACGCCGTCCCTAGGCGAGAGGAGCCCGTGCGCGTTGTTGTCGCGAAGTAGCACGTCGCCGGACAAGTTCGCCGGAACCACAATGGAGGCCTGGACGCCGTCCACTGGTGGTGGGATCGATACTTGCCGCGGTGGTCGACTTGCGGGTTCCAACATCGAGGAAGCGTGACGGCGTTCCTCAGGAAGACGCGTCACCTCAAGCTGACAGCTGGGGTTCTTCAAAGCCTTTCGACGACTGCGCCATTGTAAAAGGAGAGAAACAAGAGACAACGCCCTGACTGCGGGCCGGCTGTTCTTATTCTGACTCCTCGTCTTTCTCTTCTTTCTCTAGCTTTGCGCGCGCCCTTGCAATGGCGGCGCTATCTTCATTACACATGCTTGGTATCAAGGTTCCAATAAGTTTTAGGAGCCAACGGACATCACGATTGCGCGCTGACTTCTTTTACTAGGCACCTACACCTGGCTGTTGGTGTTCTCCCATTTCAGGATTTTGTTCCTTTCTGGGCCATGCAGCAAGGTAACATTGGCCGCTTGCGGGTAATATTGGTGGTTTAAAACTATCTTATAAGGCAACTGCCATTGCAGTTGCGAAGTGCCCACTACGCCGTAATTATTCCTTTTGCGAATTACCCTAGCACCCGCTACGTGTCCGCAAAACAATACGCAGACCTACGCTACTGCTCACTTTGGATATGATTATGCTGCTGATGATGACTAATTATGTCTAGTGCTTCGTAATGGGTGGGCTATTAAGCCCCGCACTCGTTGTGCAATCCACATGTCCTGACGCCTGGCGCAACTGTACGCTTCTGCTACGCAACATTACATGCGTTGCCACTCTTCGCACTAAATGGCACTCGCAGTTTAGAACTTGTTGTTCGGCGAGTTGGTGCATCTTAACACAAAAGGAATAAGCTCCACAACCTGACACACACATAAAATCACGCGCGCAAACACACGCACCCCCCTACACACGCACACACACACACACACACACACACACACACACACACACACACACACACACACACACACACACACACACACACACACACACACACACACACACACACACACACACACACACACACACACACACACACACACACACACACACACACACACACACACTAGAAAGCGCAGATTACTTGCCACTAACTTTTATTCCACACAGTCCACCTAAAGTGCATGTGGCAGAAGCCATCACCGGGCCAGCGCGCCTCAAGAAGGCACCACCACAAAAATAAACAAAAGAAAAAAGCGCTGAGAAAAACAAACACGAGACAGCATTTTGACAGCGTTCATCGATAAACCTTATCGCGGTGTTGTGAACAAAAAAAAAAGAAAAAAAACTGAAGAGTCACTCACGCAGTAATTTCCCTTCTTTCTTATGTGTCATGCTTCGGAAGTTTCGCTTGCTTTACTATCGTGGCAGTGACTCAATAACTTTACATCTTTCAGCATTGGCTCTTTACATCCTTCAGCCTGTTGTATATAACTGGCAACTCTTGCTCACGCATGCGCATGTTCCCGCCTCTTACAGTCTGTCGCACACATCTTACGCGTCCATTGTAATACGCGTCATCTATGGCGCATTGTAATACGCGTCTGCGCCGTCCGCGTATTACCATGCTCGAGCAGTGCGAGACATCCTGCTGGATATCATGTGTTCAAACTAGCGGAAACGTTGTTTCAGCACGAGGATGCCTAACACGTTTTGGGCGCTGGGCTGGCGTTCCGGCTACTAGGGAACCAAAAGAATATCGTTATTCTCTTTACCATTAGACAAGCAGCAGCGCGAGAAATGAAAGTGGGCCATACCGCCCGCGAAAGTGGCGATTTTTACTATCAGTCGAAGTATACACGTGTTTGAGCGAACCATTTCGACGCCTCGGACATTGTCACTGCGTATGATCAAGGGCGTATTCGTGTCTTGGAAACCCGAGAAGCCAACGCTTAAATCTGACGCCGTTTCAAGGCTTTTCGAAGGACTTCCTTCGTCACTCACGAAACGCAAACCCCGGTCCCGCTCATCGGCAATGCGACCACCATGCAAACGACCACGTGAGTCACAAACAAACAGATGCAAGCTAAGGGGTGCAATTCATGTCCAGAAGGTGGTGGTAAAAAAACCAAACAGTTAAAGGCAATCCGGCACCTAAATCCATATTCCACATGTGGATGTTCATTATTCATGTTGCTGAAATAACTTATTCGAAACCTGATGCGTTGGTGCTCCGTGTATGTGGTTTGTGTACGAAAATTAATATATGAAAGTGTTAGTATTTTGTTTTTGCACAAGCACCCTGCATTTCTTTTTTACAGCGAAAGCTGTATATGGCTAGGAGAAACGAAAAACCGTTCGGCATCTGTGTCACGAGCGGTCTCCATTGGCTGTGCTATCAGTTACGTCGTTCTGAGCGTGGTACCCAAGCTTGCAAGGTCAAACGCTTGCAGCCACGGCGCGCCGAATAAACGCCGTTGCGGGGAGTACAGCGTCGACGTGATTGCGGGAGCGCGTTCGCCCGGGCGAGCGCCGGCTTTGGGCGAGAGTTTCTCCTGCGGCACCTTGTCTTCGGCTGCGATGTCTGTGACCGCCTGTGGTTCGACCACAACCTGGCAATGATAATTGTGGAAGGCTTCAGTGCAGCGTCGGGTTGAACCCACTGCTAAACACTGGGGCCGCACATTTCAGCTTCGCTCGTTAACCATTTGTACGGAGTGCTTGGGCGGTGATGTTTTTAATTGAAATATAACGCTTTTTTTTTCTCTCTCGAATTTCCGATCATGATGACAATAGGAACATCGGTGAGATTAGGATATCTTAACCTCTTGTAAATATCCTTGTATTAAAAATGCAAAATAACTAATCTCGATTGATTTGATCTGTTAAGGTGCAGCCAGAAGGACTCCGATAATGCTCACAGTTTAACAAAAAATTGAGAATCTGTGGCGGGTGAGTGGGAAGGCAACAGCTCGTATTTTTGCCTCTCTTTTGAACTCGCACCGCTGGCACTTGGCTGCGAATGCACGGTGTTGAACTTCACGGGAATATTAAAAAGCTCTACATATTGCCACGCGCGTTTTGTATTATACTTGTGCTGTATTCGGTTTACGCCCACAAAGACTGTAAGCAATGCTCAGCGCAAACCGCGCCTCATTTTTTTTAGAAGCTTCGCGTTTATTGTAGATCGTTGTGTTAAGATTGCGCGCAAGACGCGAACACGCGAGCTTATTCCAGAGCTTTCGCGACAACCAGTGATAAGACTGGAATATTCGATGACACGCGTATAAATGCCGACGCGCTTCACCGCTTGTGAGTTGATCGACGTCCGACGCTCTGTTCGCCGCTATCAGTGCATACCGTGTGTATTGCTGTATTCTTACTTTCCGTTTCTCGGCCACAAGTTCGGCCCAAATAAACAGCTTCATCTTGGACACGTCGCCTGCTACCTTCGTCGACGTCACGACCCCGTGACATCTGGTGGAGGTGCTGTTCCTTTCATGTACCGAACGCCCCCGTCAAGCCGTGAACCCAGCCCAAGTCGCCAAGAAGAAACCGACACCATCCAGGAGAGTCGAGCTAGCCGGAGACTACAAGGACTGGCACCACAATACGGACTCTTACCGGACAAGCGAAAAGGCACGGCGACGAAGACGACAGGCGCGATGGCGGCCGCTGCGTCCCCTGCAACGATCGTGATCCAGCCACCGAGAGAGCCACCGACTTTCCATGGATCGCCAAGCGAGGACCCCGAGACCTGGCTGGAGACGTACGAACGAGTTGCGGCTTTCAACAACTGGGACTCCGAGGAAAAACTGCGCCGCGCGTACTTCTACCTAGAAGACGCCGCGAGGACGTGGTTCGAGAACCGAGAATCCACGTTACAAACCTGGGATCTCTTTCGGACGACGTTCCTAAGCACGTTTACCAGCGTGGTCCGCAAGGAACGGGCCGCAGCTATGTTGAAGACCCGTGTGCAGCTGCCCAACGAAAGCATCTCTATCTACACGGAGGAGATGAATCGCCTGTTTCGACACGCCGACCCAAGTATGCCCGAAGAGAAGAAAGTCAGGTTCCTAATGCGGGGTGTGAAACAAGAACTCTTCGCTGGCTTGATAAGAAACCCGCCGAAGACGGTCGCCGAATTCGCCTCCGAAGCCTCGACAATTGAGAAGACGCTCGAGATGCGGACACGGCAATACAACCGCAGCTTCTCCGCTACAAGCTATGCCGACATCCAATCGCTGGGAACCGCCGACTTGCGTGGAGACGATCCGAGCGATCGTGCAAGAGGAGCTGCGGAAAATTCTACCTTCAGCGCAGCCTCAGGTGGATTCCATCGCTGACGTCGTACGCCAGGAGATCCAGCAATCACTGGGCGTTCCGCAGCCTCCAGAGCCGCAGCTGCAAGCCATGAGCTACGCTGCTGCAGCCCGACGCAGTGCACCCCCTCCACGCCCCCCGTCAGGACGGCGCACAGCAGCACTACCGTCGCGAGACGCCGCCGCCGCCACCACCGCCGCCATCTCACCCGCCTGTCAGCCAGCGCTACACGCGCAGGAAGACCGACATCTGGCGCGCCCCCCGACCACCGCCCACTATGCTACCACTGCGGAGAAGCCGGCCACACTTACCGCCGATGCCAGTACCGCCAGATGGGACTGCGTGGTTTCGCCATCGACGCGCCGCGTCCACAGCGGGGTGAAAGACCCCGTGACATCGCTGACTACCTTGCAGGAGCGCAGTGGACACCCCGACGACCTTCCCGATCGCCTTCCCCAGGCCGCTACATCTCACCGCGTCGCAGTCAGTACGCCGGCCCTGCTCGGGGCCGATCTTCGAGCCCTTACCCGGAAAACTAAGGGCAGCAACCGATGGAGGTGCGGTTGCTGAACGACGAAATGCCGAACATCCTCCGCCGACGACGACGACGGCTCAGCGAAGTCTTAAGAACGCGCAGCAAGCCGAACGGAGCCTGGATGACGAAACTTCACGACCGGAAGAACAGACGACGCAACGGCGAAGCAGTGGAACAAACCATCGTAGCCGCGACCCGACGCCTCGACCCAACCGCAACGCCAGGCGACGAACTAGCGACCTCGACGTTCTCATCGACGGCCACAGCGTCACAGCTCGTCGACACCGGGGCCGACTATTCCGTCGTCAGTGGGCCGTTCGCCGCGAAGTTGAGGAAAGTTAAGACTGCCTGGGAAGGAGCCGAAATTCGGGACCGCTGGAGGCCATATAATAACACCCGCTGGGGTCTGTACAGCAAGAGTCACTATCAATAATCGGACTTACCCTGCGAGCTTTGTAATCCTACAGCACTGCTCCAGGGACGTAATACTTGGGATGGACTTCCTAAGTAAACACGGCGCCGTCATCGACCTAAGGTCTGAGTCGATAACACTAACCTCAGAAAAGGCACTGCCTACCGAGACGACGCCAGGGGAGCCATGCATTGAACGTGATAGAAGAGCACGTCACCGTTCCGCCTCTCTCCAGCGTCATCATTTCCGTCGGCACCGAACAACCCGCAGACTTCGAAGGCGTCATCGAGGGTGATCAGCACCTGCTTGTAAACCGTCAGATTTGCGTCGCACGAGGCATCGCCGAGTTGCGTGAAGGGAAAGCAACAGTGATGCTTACGAACTTCAGCAACGAATACAAGCACGTGAGCAAAGGCACGACGGTCGCATACATCGAAGACATTGTGGAAACCAGCGACGCCCTCGCCCTCGCCGAGTTTACCGAACATGCTACGACGAACCAAGCTCATCAACTAACTTTCGACGTCAATCCGAGCCTTCCGACGCATAAACAAGATCAGCTCAAAACCCTGCTCCTGCAATACAAGGATTGCTTTTCGTCGTCGTCCAGAGTTCGACAGACACCAGTCGCACAACACCGCATCATAACAGAGGAAAGTTCCAGGCCACTACGTCAGAGCCCGTACAGAGTTTCAACGAGGGAACGCGAGGCAATAAAGAAACAAGTCGACGAAATGCTACGCGACGACATCATCCAGCCTTCAAAGAGTCCGTGGGCGTCACCCGTGGTGTTAGTGAAGAAAAAGGACGGAACCCTACGCTTCTGCGTCGATTATCGCCGCCTGAACAAAATAACGAAGAAGGACGTGTACCCTCTCCCACGGATAGACGACACCCTCGATCGGCTCCACAACGCGAGGTACTTTTCGTCGATGGACCTCAAGACCGGCTATTGGCAAATTGAAGTCGACGAGAGAGACCGAGAAAGACCGCGTTTATAACACCAGACGGCCTCTTCGAGTTCAAGGTCATGCCCTTTGGTCTTTGCTCGGCGCCTGCGACTTTCCAACGGGTTATGGACACAGTACTGGCAGGATTGAAATGGCAGACTTGCCTGGTGTACCTGGACGACGTCATTGTGTTTGCTTCCAACTTCGATGAACACCTCCGGCGACTTGACGCAGTACTTCAAGCAATCAAGACCTCCGGCCTCACCTTGAAGCCTGAAAAGTGCCGCTTCGCATACGAGGAGCTCTTGTTCTTGGGTCACGTGATCAGCAAGTCCGGAGTACGCCCCGATCCTCAAAAGACAGCCGCCATCGCTACATTCCCGCCACCCGCCGACAAGAAGGCCGTCCGTCGATTTCTCGGCCTGTGCGCCTATTACAGGCGGTTTGTCAAAAATTTTGCCCGCATCGCCGAGCCACTCACTAACCTTACCAGAACCGACGTCGAGTTCAAGTGGGAATCGCCGCAAGAGGAAGCATTTCAAGAACTAAAACGACGCCTGCAAATGCCTCCGTTACTTGCGCATTTCGACGAACACGGCGAAACAGAAGTGCACACCGACGCAAGCAGCGTGGGACTCGGCGCCGTCCTTGTGCAGAAGACGGACGGACTGGAAAGGGTTATCAGTTATGCTAGCCGGTCGCTATCCAAGGCAGAGGCCAACTATTCAACAACAGAAAAAGAGTGCCTCGCCATCATCTGGGCTACGTCGAAGTTTCGCCCCTACCTCTACGGCAGGCCCTTCAAAGTTGTGAGCGACCACCACGCCTTGTGTTGGCTAGCTAACTTGAAAGACCCTTCAGGTCGCCTCGCAAGATGGAGTCTCAGACTTCAAGAATTCGACGTTACCGTCGTTTACAAGTCCGGACGAGAGCATACTGACGCCGACTGCTTGTCTCGCGCCCCCGTCGACCCGCCGCCACAGGACGACCTTAATGATGACTGCTTCTTGGGAACCATAAGCGCCGATGACTTCGCTGAACGACAACGAGCCGATCCGGAACTCAAGGGCCTTATAGAATACCTCGAGGGCAAGGCCACCATGGCTCCAAAGGTATTCAGACGAGGACTGGAGTCGTTTTTCTTGCGCAACGGCATTCTCCTAAAGAAAAACTTCTCGCCACTCCGGGCCGACTCCCTCCCTCGTAGTACCTTCAGCGTTACGTCCCGAAGTTCTGGACGCTCTGCATGACGACCCGACAGCTGGACACCTTGGATTTTCCCGTACGCTCGCGAGGATACAAGAAAAGTACTACTGGCCTCGCCTCACTGCCGACCTCACCCACTACGTGAAGACCTGTCGAGATTGTCAACGACGGAAGAGACCACACACTAGGCCAGCCGGACTTCTGCAACCCATCGAGCCACCTCGCCGACCGTTCCAGCAAATCGGCATGGACTTACCGGGGCCGTTCCCGACGTCGAACTCCGGAAACAAATGGATCGTCGTAGCAACGGACTACCTCACCCGCTACGCCGAGACAAGGGCGCTGCCCAAGGGCAGTGCAGCCGAGGTAGCAAAGTTCTTCGTCGAGAACATCGTACTGCGTCATGGCGCCCCAGAGGTCCTCATTACCGACAGAGGTACGGCCTTTACAGCGGACCTAACGCAGGCGATCCTGAGGTACAGCCAAACAAGTCACCGCCGGACCACCGCCTACCACCCGCAGACCAATGGCCTCACCGAACGTCTAAATAAGACCATCGCCGATATGCTGGCCATGTACGTTGACGTCGAGCACAAGACGTGGGATGCCATCCTTCCGTATGTAACCTTTGCATACAACACGGCGGTACAAGAAACGACGCAGATGACGCCGTATGGATTGGACTACGGAAGGACCCCGGCAACGACGCTCGACGCCATGTTGCCTAATGTCTGCGACCAGGAAAACGTCGACGTCACCGTGTACCTTCAGCGCGCCGAAGAAGCCAGACAACTCGCCCGTCTGCGCATCCAGAGCCAGCAAAAGACCGACAGCCGTCGCTACAACCTTCGAAGACGCCACATGGAATACCAACCCGGTGACCGTGTATGGGTCTGGACGCCAGTTCGCCGACGGGGACTTGGCGAGAAGCTCCTTCGACGATACTTCGGTCCGTACAGGGTACTTCGACGTCTCGGCGCACTCGACTACGAGGTTGTCCCTGACGGCATTACGAACTCTCAGCGGCGCCGTGCGCGACCTGAAGTCGTCCATGTCGTGCGCCTCAAGCCGTATTACGCGCGTTAGTGAACCTGAAGACTGTAATTTTTGCTTTATTATTGTACTTTCGTGCTTGTGCTTATTGTTTATTGTACTTTCTTGCTTTATTATTGTTATTTATTATTGCATGAATCCCCCCCCCCCCCCGTGTTCTGTTTTAAGCATCGGGACGATGCTTTTTTCAGAGGGGGGCATTGCCACGCGCGTTTTGTATTATACTTGTGCTGTATTCGGTTTACGCCCACAAAGACTGTAAGCAATGCTCAGCGCAAACCGCGCCTCATTTTTCTAGAAGCTTCGCGTTTATTGTAGATCGTTGTGTTAAGATTGCGCGCAAGACGCGAACACGCGAGCTTATTCCAGAGCTTTCGCGACAACCAGTGATAAGACTGGAATATTCGATGACACGCGTATAAATGCCGACGCGCTTCACCGCTTGTGAGTTGATCGACGGCCGACGCTCTGTTCGCCGCTATCAGTGCATACCGTGTGTATTGCTGTATTCTTACTTTCCGTTTCTCGGCCACAAGTTCGGCCCAAATAAACAGCTTCATCTTGGACACGTCGCCTGCTACCTTCGTCGACGTCACGACCCCGTGACAATATTGTAGTGTTGTAGTGTTGAGACGAAAGGAGCTTGCCAGGCCACGGCGGCCGCATTTGGATGGGGGCGAAATGCAACAACACCAATGCGCTCAGAATTAGGTACATGTAAAAGGAACCTAGGTGGCAGAAATAATTCACAAGTCTCCGGCTACGACATTCGTATAATGATATCGTGTTATTCGCTCGTAAACCCCGAATTGTTGTATTTTTTCGGCTGATACCGCCGCGAGCAGCATGTTTTGAGGAGCTTTTTTTTCCCCTCCCGGGTGCTCATTTTAAAACGGAAAACCCGTCCAGGCTGGCATTTATGGATGCTGAGTGCCAAACGTAAACGCGTGAAAGCAAAGCGACCTTCGAGGAAGCTTTAAGAGCTAAAACACCGAGGCTGTCCCACACACAGCCTCAGCGATAGCAGCGTTCCCATTGCCTCCCAAGCACAGCTGCGCCTCTGGCGGCGGCCGCTGGCTCCATATGAATACTGAGGCCGCAGTTTCGTGACCATAAGAAGCATTGAATGACTGTGGTAAAATCTTCGGAAACATCCGATATGATATTCATGCGTTTAGGACGAGCCTGCGCAGAGCGATAACAATTTCAAATTTTCGAGAATGGAACTCAGTTGTTAAGAACAAGAAGCGCAAGCATGGGTGTCAATGTGCACTGCTGCTATTATGCGTCACGGGCATTTGTTACCACGCAGTGATGGTCTTACTGCTTAATGACATTGACGCTCCTCTGAAAACCAGGCGCAGTCGCTGCGCAATAACTCGGGGAGCGTCGTGCGTGGAACGCTTTTATGGTAGCGGCTCACGTTGAGAGCGAGTCCCTGACGCTGCCTGGCACCATGATAGTTACGTGGCGCTGCTGGCCTTACAAAAAATGAATCGTAAGTTTTGTAGCCAGAAGCGCACAATATCTATGGAGATTCTTCCTTGTAGACTGCCGCGCACGCCCTACCGATTGTACGTTAAAGATAGCAGTTACGGGTTCCGTGTTATGAGACTCACAGCCGTAGAAGTTCCATAACGCTCGCATAGCGCTCAAGCAGCAAGTCAGCGCCACGGAGAGCAGCTCTTTTTCATAAAAACGATTAAGAGACCTGAGTGTCTTAAATTACTTTAGCCGTAATCGTTTTAATTAGTGCATTTTTGTAAGCATATCGGTGTCTTATAATTCGTGAGCATTCCTATATCCTGTTACAAGCGAAGAAAAAAAGTAAGCTCCATTCGCGAGACCACACTGTGAGTTTTTTTTTCTACGCTTCCGCTTTTAAAAGGCAGAAGTTCCAAAATAATAGTAATAATTTCCACGCATGAAGACATACTTCGCCATGTTATATAAGTATATAGAGGGTGTATCGTTTCGGCGGGTGTGGGCTTTCTTAACGCACACAGCACCCTTATTGTTATCAAAGCACATACCCCCTTTTACCCTCTCCCTACAGCAGTATATTAACCGCTGTCAATAAACAACGTTGTTCACTCTTCTGTTCCTGTCCCGGTGTGTCGCTTCGGCAGCCCAGATACTGATACAGAGGGCAAAAGGCTTAACCAGATAATCCTTGTAGGAACGGGGGTTTATTGTCAGGGGAGATATATACTTCTGCTTAAATTATAACAAACTTGGCAAATATCTCGCAGTCTGCGTGGAACAGATTCAAGTCTCAGAGGTGATGCTGTTGAGTAGTAACTATTTTCTACAACAACGTAAGGTGCCAGGTTTCACCTTGCTTAAAAAAATGGACAAGTGGTTGTTTTTGTATGAGCAAAACGTAACACAGATTTTGCTAACCTTGTTTCTAACCGTTCCGGGTTTCCTAAACTTCTGTGGTCGGTTTTGTTAATGATATGCTGTAGCTACGGCACTGTGAACCACAGCCAAGTGTTCCGAGCTGACCTGAGATTGTCTCGCCAAACTCGGCGGTGCGCCTCCAGAGAAACAAATATGCCACTGTCGTCAAAGTGTTACTGCTCACAACCAGCGCCATTATGATAATTATCCCTTCACTATGGCAATTTTGAAAGCATTAGAATTTCACAGCCGTGGTAGTAGCAGAGTCCACATAAAGCTCATCAATATAGTTCTCGAGGGGACGACGGAAGCTGTGATTCATCAAGTGAGCCAGATGACGACGAGAGGTCTGTATCATGTAGTACGTAATGTAGGCGTCATTGACTCCTGTCCCTGCTACTAACAACTGTTTTTATCGGTAAGTTACACATAACACGCTAAGGTAAGTCCGCTCTATATATCCCGGGGGAGATATAGGAACAAAAATCCCTGATATCCAGGCTTCCACTGATCTGATGTGTCGCTGATCTGCATTGATTCTGATAGAACAACGTACCCTCTACAGGTATTTCCGAGGTTCTTTCGCAAAACAGATACTGCACAGATTGTGGTGCGTCGTCGTAGTAATCAAAACACACTTCAGAACATTTGGCGCAGCTGCAGTGAAGATCCTGAAGCTGGCGTCCTCTTATCTACGCGAATGAGCGTACATACAGCGGTCGCTCCGTCGTCGCAGATGCTGTCGCACGGTGTACCGAGCAACAGTTAAGTAAACGGAAGTGCATTCGGCGGCGAGGTCAACGAACCCGGCAGCATGCTCCACCGTCTAGGCACGGGATTCTGTCTACTCGCCAATCGATGACGCTCCACACGAGTCAGTGCGACAACGGTCACGCTGAAGGCTCTGATTTACCGTGCAACGGATTGGATTGTGGGAATACGAAGCTACGCATTCACGATCGTATGGAAAGGGATTGTTTATTTCTGATTGACGAAATACAAGGTTAACTAAGTGAATACTTACAAGGCTAACTGATAACCACGTGTCAGTGCAATAGAATGAGATGGAGTGAAGGCTTGTAGTGACTGTGGAACGCTGGTTGCCGAGAATCTTACGCATTGTCCCTCAGTAAAGCGACTAGAAAGAGGATCAGTTCGGCTTAGTCGGCACTTAGCTGCAGACATGCAAGTCACGGGTTTCTGCACTTAATACTTCTTTGAGATACAGTACTATAAAAGATCGTCACTGCAAAATGGTGGCTATATTATGTGGAGGTGAACCAAGTTTTCTACTTTCTATAAGTGTTAAGTGCGTAATGTGTGCAGGGAATAACAAATAATTACGGTCTTATATCCGCGTTATTCACCCTGGCATTATCCAGAACTTACTTCCATACTTCAACCATTTGTGTTGTGGAGTTATGATGCAACTCCAGCGGGAAGTAGGTTTAAGCTGTCAGAAGTTATAAAAACTTATTGTGCCTTTGACGGCATCATCATCAAGTCCTCAAACACCTTCGAAGACTCGCTTGGGAGGCTACGCCTTTCCCGGTGCCACCAACACCTTCGCAGAAACTCTTGGCATCGGCCGTAGAATCCAAATTCTTATGCACCGATTCCGAAGACCTCCCTGTGATGGCAGAGGTTCAGAAGAGTCATTTTGTTTCTGTATGGGGCTGCAGCACCATCGGAAAATAGATAATTTTCCGGAGCTGTAGCACCTACTGCTTCAGTCGTCACCACCTTGCGCTGGAACGTGGGTACCGAAACAGCATTTTGTTCAGCACACTCTAAAACGACAACGTAGCTCTTCACTAAAATTTCTTCGTCTAGGCAGCAATAAACTACGAATGGGTGCTGTGTTGTCTGATCGATCGCCCAATCATAAGCCTGCGGGGCATCCTCTACAGCGAACTTGTAGGCCTAATTCTCTGAGACGTCCATAAGAACAGTGGCTTCAGTTTCTATAAGCATTGACTTCGGATCACAAATGTAGCACGATCGTATTTCGATTATGTCATGATGAATTGTCAGTTTGTCTATAGTCCCAAAAATTAATTTGAAAATCATAAATTAGGAGAGCTGTATCCAGTTTGCATCGTAAGCCACTCGCCCGCTGTTATACACACAAGTGGTCTAAACCAGTACTGTGCACTTATTCGTCAACGATCGCAGTTTCGGTGTAATTCGTGCCGGGGCAGGCCTCACGCTTTCCGTAAATATGGTCTCCGTTGTATGTGTGCGTGTGTGTTGCAGACAGTTCTCGGCAACATTTGTTCTAAGAATACCTTCAACCCCGAACTGTGAATCATCAACTTAAAGTTTTGGGGGGTCTACACAGACGGAAATTAAGTCTGCGCCACTTGCCCCTGCAACCACACAGTTTGGCGGTCGCAAAGTTGCAAACAGTGCAAAGTCACAATTCATATCATTGATATTTTTCCGCTCTCCATAGAGGTCATTTTGGTTCAAGAGCAGTAGTCGCGTTTGTCGACATGCTATTATATTTTATTGCGATAGCAATTATATGGACAGTCTCAACAAATTTTTGCCGTTGCCGTCGCCGTGATGTCGCGTATAAAGTCCAAATTGATAAGATCACCCGTCGCATCGTACGTTATACCCTCGGGTAATAGCGCGAGAGCGGGAGCGACGAACGTGGCTGAAGCGGAGATCAAACGAGCCGGCCGATCTCCGTCGCTCCGAGGCGCATGCGATAAGATCCCCCCCGCCTGTTAGACCGGCCGTAGAATGCTCAAGCAGAACGGAAACGCCCCACCTGTCTTTCGAGATCGTGAAAAGACGCGTTGGGGGGGGGGGGTGCTTTCAGTGACCTTTGATTTTTCGAGCGTGGTCGTCGCTGGCGCGCGCGCTATTTCGCTATGTCGGCAGCCGACAGCCTTTCCTGCTATGGTTAAAACCTTCTTGGAAAAAAACACTCTCAGGTTGCAGAACAAAGAAACCGTGCTTATATGAGGTGGAAACATGAAACGGTCCTTAGACACAGACACAACATATTCCACTACGTTTCTCACAGTCCTACAAGTGCTGCACAACTGGGTGCGAACGTTCACTACATCTGCAACGCCAAGCAATAGCCGGCAACGATGATCCTGCTATAAGGCGTTCGAAACGCCCGATAACTTTTACTACCACGTGCGCATAGGAGTCAGCTGATCAACCCAAAGAGCAACGCGACGTTTCATGCCAGTCTTCATGGCTCGTCTGACGTTCGACATCTGGGGTGACGCCCTTCCACTGAGCAGTGTAGGCGCCACTGCAACGTAAGCACGTCCCACGAATCCGGGCGAGATCCAAATAGATACGCGCAGGGCTCTATTATGGGTCAGGATGCCATAGTTTCACTAACCGAGATGAAAAGTAGGCCTCAGGAACAGCACGTTTATTTATGATCGGAGATATAAACAGGATTTGTAATTAATATATCACATATGATCGCCAATTGAAACAGGGTGACGCTTTCGGCACGTAGACTGGAAGCAGACTTCCATACAGTAAGCCACGCCGCTAAGTCCAGGCATATTGCGATCCACTACTAGCCCGTCGGTACCTATCAAAGAAAATGCTTCATTATGGGACGCAGCTCACGCTCATGTCAGGTCCACCCCATCCTGAAACCTGCAGGTCAGCTGCGTATATAGCACACAATTAAAATCTAGCGAGCACTACGTGACAACTGCCCAGAAAGTACATGTCCCGGTCACGAAAGAAGTCGTCACAGTTGCCTGCCTGGGCTGGCCCAGAACTAAGTAGAATACACAGAACTTCTTTAGGGACAAGCATTTCATCGTCGCATATTCATCCAGGCTACATATGTTACTCTCCACTAAGAGGCTGAAGCTGCTTTCCGACGAGTTCATAGCGGTAGTTTTGCAAGACTGGTGACGTCACCGTCATCGGCCGCGTCAACGGGCTGTTTGCTCAGGCGCGTCCGTGAAGAGCCTCCACGATGTCTTGGAGCGTGTTCAGGTAAGTCGCCAGCCCGCCTTTTTCTGACAGCTGAAGACAGAACCTCTTTACTTTGCATTATTCCTGCGACTTACGAGAACCCTAGCTTCAGTACTCTTCAAAACAAAACAAAAAAAAAAACATTCCAAGGCTACAGTGCAGTCGGAGGCGGGGCCGGCACGCTGCCCCCACATTAGTTGTTTCGTCGGCTCGAGACGCCTGACAACATGTCACGCTGCGATTGCAGGAAGTGGGCGACGACAGTGCAATCTTTTCTTGTACGGCAGGCCGCAAGCTGTGCTGTTGATAGCGCTTTGCTATTGGCAAAGCTGCATACTTCTTCATTTTCTTTTGCCGAAGGTAACGGAGCAAATTCGTGGCTGAAGGATGGCTGTATGAAAAATGAAACAAAAAAAGAAAGAATAATAATTTTAGGCACATATATAGGAACTGAAACTGTTGTGTGGGCAAAAGTTTGTTTGAAAAGGCGGAGCATTTTTTTTCTATTTTTGCTTCTTGTAATCATGACATAGGAACTGACAATGTGTAAAAAAAGCTCTAAAGAATGTCAGCTGTCAAAGAGGTGGGATATCAAAGGTAACGCGTGGATGCATTACACCAAACGTAGAGGCACAATGAAGTGTAGTGACGTAAGCTGTAATGTTGTGGGGGTGGTACCGCACTGAGAACGCAGGTCTAAACTTCACGCTGTAATATTTAATTTCACGCAAACATCCACGAGCTCACTCCCGCATCGTGTCGCCTTCCGGGGCATGGTCCATCCAGTTGGCAAATAATTCAACTCAAGCACACGACCGACTGGTATTTCGCACAGTGGGATATCTTGTGACCCGAGTAGTAGGCATCGTTGTCCGATCGGCAAAGCGGTCGAACCTATGAACGTCTAATGCACCTATTACACGAGCGCAAAAAAGAAAAATCTCACCTAACCGGTCCTTCACAAAGTTTAAAGACATTATAATAAAGAAGCGTTTCCTCGCAGACACATGGCGCCAGCGAATTTAGTGTTCTATTCCGAACGCGCTGCCCAAAGCATAGCGCTAGCTTTCGAAACAGTACAGTCAAAATGATACCGTGTTTCTGAATAAAGTAATACGATGTTTACTTAGACATCGCCGTTGTTATTCCGCGCACGCAACGCGTACAGGTTGTCTTCCCGTGGCTTGACGAAAGTACAAATATCCCTCTCCGACCAATGCAACAGTTGCCTTTATGTGCGCCCAGGTTTGTTTCGTCAACGGCGTTGGCGTGCCTCTTGCGTCCGCGCGTGCAACGCGCTAAACGTTTTCACATGATTTCCTCGACCAGTTCCGCCTTCTTACGACAGTACACAAGGAAATAAGTTGTAAAGGGTTTCGTTGTTACACCTTCTACGAGATATAGGCCGGTATTCACAAACAAAACTTATACTTAACATATGACTGAAGTAAGCGATCGGCACTTAACGTGTTTCACATACCAATCTTTTTCTTAAGTTAAACTGAAATCGGCACTGAAGTAACGGAAAGTAAAGTACAGCTACTGGCCACCTTGAGTGCTATTTTCGATGTTTTCACATCAAACAAAATGGCCGACTACTGTAACAGTCTCGCCGACTTTGTGGATTGTGCTGGCCGGGTTGAGGAAATTACACGGGATGAAGCGTATCGCTACGTGCTGCCGTTTCGGCCAGTTCTCAGGGAGCGGCAGAATCCCATAGAAGCAAACAACGACGCGGAATTCCTGTCACGGTACCGCTTTTCCAAGCGAGCAGTGATACGCCTGCTGGAAATGCTGCCACTGCACCCAAAGCACAACGAACGTGGTCACCGCGTTTCGCCACTGCTCCAGCTCCTCATTACGCATCGATTCTACGGCACCGGAACGAAGTTGTTACGGAGACCTTGTTAATGTGTCTCAAGCAAGCGTACCACGCATCAACGCACGCATATCAAGAATGATAGCCGACACATTGTTCCCGCAGCTTGTGAAGTTGCTCAATGCCACTGAAGCGGCCGTAGTAATGGAGGAATTTTATGCCATGGCGCATTTCCCTGGTGTGAGCGGCTGCATAGACTGCACTCATGTGCCCATGAAAAATCCAGGCTGAGAAGACGCGGAGGTCTTTCGGAATTTAAAGGGCTACTTCTCAATCAATGTCCTGGTATGCTTACTGCTCTGCCATTGACGTAAATACGAAATATGGAATACTCGAATGATTATCATGTTTCCAAAAGTAGCAGTGCGACGTTTTATGCATAACATAAAATTGTACCAAGTTTCCGGGGCATTCTAGCTACTTCAGAGGGAAAAAAAGATGGTTTCGTTTTGCAGGCAATCACAGGGCCTCAACTTCAATTTCTTGATTTGGTGGCCAGCTGGCCGGGTTCAGCTCACGACAGCCGGATATTTGACAATAGTTTGGCGAGAGTACAATATGAGAGAGGGACTCTGCCTGGCATCCTACTTGGCGACAAGGGGTATCCCTGCAGATCCTACCTCATGACCCCATTTAGGGACACATGGCCGAAAGACAGCCCTAAGCTCAGATGAAGTCAAGTTGGAGCAATCATGGAGCAATACTATTGTGTATACAAATGCCTAAAATGCTTAGAAATGCTTTGTTTAGGTACAACAGTCTCGCTCACGGACTCGCGCCCTCATCGTGATGTAAGAAGCGGTAGAGAATAAAGTCGGGCTTTTTGGAACGCGACTCTCGTGCGTACAGCTGTGTCTTCCGAAGTGCTGCGCTGACGGCGCGTTCGAGGGCATTGCCCTTACCAGCAGAGTGTCTCGACATGGTGTCAGAAGTGGAATTCTGCCACTAAAATGTCTGATGCCGAGGCTTCAAGTTCTGCTGCTCCTCTTGGCACCAGTGCTTCCCTTCACTCTCCGCCACCGTTCAACTTCGACAACGCAGATCAGTGGCCGGCATAGATTCAACTGTTCGAAGACTTCTCCTTCGCGTCAGGCCTAGCGTCTGCTGCCGAAGAAACAAAAGTCCGCACCTTGCTCTACTGCATGGGTCTTCAAGCTCGTGTTATTTTGTCCTCTCTCATGACTGACACGGAAGCTCACGGCTCATACAAAGCAGTGAAGGAAAAGTTCAACGGATACTTTGTTCACCCGGTCAGTGAAGTCTACGAGTCCAGCCGGTTCCACAAACGCAATCAGCTGCCCGGAGAGACGGTAGACGCGTTCTACACCGTGCTCAAGAACATGGTCAATAAATGCAACTACCCTCTTACGGTAGAAAATCGTCTCGTGCGCGACCGTTTTGTCGCGGGTCTACTGGATTCCCACTTGTCGGACCAGCTCTGCCGCGTCTCGAAGCTCACGCTTCCAAGATGCGCTGGCTCAAGCTCGCCAGCACGAAGACGCTGAGTAGTAGTAGTTATGTGCATAAAGCCATCTGGCTAGCTGTTTTAGGCTAGCGAATGAGCAATTTCTTGATTGTTCACTACAGTGGACTAAAGCCGTCTTGCACGTCCACGCATTGTATAACAAACCAGAAGTCCACAAGGTTGGACAAAATGTGAAAGAAGAAATGGACCTCGCCCGTCACCTGTTGTCATCTCGCTTTACAGGAAATATGCGAAGTTCGTAAATTACATACAACCACACAAAAGAGGAGGACTAAGTTGGCATGTAAACGGTTCTTATCGTTTTTCGCTACATCACCGTGAAAAGTCTTGTTCCAAATTATCTATGTCGTGCATCAAATCTGCATACTATGCCTTTTTTTTATATCAATGCTAATGATGCGTTCAAAAAATTCCTTCCAGCACCTCCATGTTGTCGCATATATTATTGCCTTTTACGACGCCAGTGCTGATTTTGATCGTGAACAATGGTTGTCAGAAAAAAAAACGCGTTCTTTTTATTGGACATAACATGGCACACGCGCATTATACGAGAGGAGCTGTAGCTCTCCGGTCACACATTCCCGCCGTCGGCTCCACTCTAGACCAGTGGTCTCAAACACGCGGCCCGCGGGCCTTTCGCCAGTGAACCGCGGCCCGCACGTGACTGTCTACATCGCACGTTTTTTTTTCTCCCTAATAAGTGTGGTTATGAGCTACACAGGCATGACTTGTCTAGAGCATTTTTTCTTGAGGGAACCCCTGCGGTCAATATTTTGTGCCCCATCCGTAGTCTATATCGACCAGATGACGATGATACCATCTCATGTAGCCACCACAAACCGTTTACGTGAGACATCAAACGCAAAATCTTGAGCTCTATTAGCAGAAAATGAAATGTCCTTGTAGCTTACCGCCTCACTGAAGCCGGCAGTGAAGTCAATGTTCGTGACCGCCTTTTTCCCCGAGGTAGTGGGTAAAACATGAGCGTGTAGATCTTTTCTGGTGTAATTCTCCTGCTTGGGCGTCCGATACGCACAGTCAGTTAGGGACCTTAAAGGTACGCTAACGAGAAATATGAATGAAGTTGAGGTGGAATGAGCCAGCGCATTGAAGAATGCGTGCAGTTTTGGTTGAATGTGAAAAGATAAGTAATTAGAGGAGATAAAGGGGAGACCGAATACCTCTTACTCAATTTCTCTCGCCCCAGACTCAGTG